>CM042155.1:4547555-4555055 GCA_023376005.1 Doryteuthis pealeii
TAGTCAAACAGACTGACAAGCTATTGTAGTGAGTTGAGCTTTATGATTTGATGTTTAGACATAATTGAAATGTTCGTAGAACTGCAAAAGTGAACGTTAAAGAGACATTTATTGCATCATTATTAACAGTTTCAGTTAAAGTTTACACTTAGCTTTCCAGAAATAATTTCGCACGTAAGTATATACCAATCGTCTTGAATGCTATGTAAACTGAGGCATCTTGACAACTAAGCTGGAGGAGTGATTTCACACCGGTACCAGCGTTAATCACACCCCTCCTCAAGGGTTTATGCCACGTTGAAAGGAACGGTTCCCACTGGATCACCGAAGTTAACCAGCGATTAGCCAGTTCGATACTTAGATTGGTGAATGTTAACCCTTTATCTATCAGAGCACCACCAATACACACGCACGCACACACACACACACACACACACATATATATATATATGTATATATATATATATATGTGTGTGTGTGTGTATTTGGGCAGCATTCTTTCATTTATACATGTAGAATTAAACAAAAGGCACATCTCCTGTTTAACAATTCTATTTTTGATCTTTTCGATTTTTCTGGCCAATTTTTAAACTTTGGTGGACTTATCCACCAATTCCACCCAAACATTAAAATGTTGGCCAGGAAATTGGAAAAGATCAAAAATAAAATTGTTAAACAGGAGATGTGCCTTTTGTTTAATTCTACATATATATAGAAATATATATATATATATATATATATATATATATATATTTGATATATATTTTTGTATCTGTATCCGTTTTTCGGAAGTACATATATCAGGTTTGGGCATTAGTGTGAAGCATTGCTATATTATAATAATATAGTTATCATAATGTATTCATATGGGAATAAATATCAGAAAACTCGGTTGTTTTTCATGCTTTTTTTGTTGTTGTTTTTTTAGTTCCTTTTATTTAGTAAAAGTAAAGTAAGTAAAGTCGACGGGTCGGCCTAAAGTCGGTATCAGCCAGTCAGCGAGGGAGTCTATCCTCTTTTCAATCGCTAGACCAAGGAGATTGTTTTTGGAGTCTGAGGTGGAGCGCCACACCTACCATCAACTCCTTACTTTAGCGCACAGATCCCTGTGCTACTCATACGCTGAGTTGGCGGGGACCAGTATCGAACTAGGAACCTCGTGGTTTCTAGCCGAACGCTCTACCGACTGAGCTGACCCTCGGGATTATGATGAACTCCCTTCTTCAAGACCTGAGGACTTATTAACGTGATTATATATATATATATATATATATATATATATATATATATATGTAGTATCTTAGGAAAAATGAAAAAACACAGGTTTAAATGGGTTAAGTGGTGAGTTTATTGGCCGACGCTGCAGTGTTTTGATCTATTAATTAGATCATCTTCAGGGCATTTGTTGGTATATGGAAGGTGATGAGAAATTATTTATCACAGAATAACGAGAAAAGCGAGTGGTAGTTATTGTTATTCAGTCTGATTCAGTCAAATTTGAGGTTTGAAAAAAGGGACGGTTTTTAAATATGACGTCAAATATTCTATTTTACGGCGTGGGTATAGGACGGTGTATGTGTGTGTATCGAAAGGAAACATTGTGCATTTTTTAGGTGTGTGGTTGTGTGTATAAATTTTTTGTGTGTATAAATTATTCTTATTCTTATTAATTATCTTCTTATCTCTTAAACTTCGTCTTCTTCTTCTTCTTCTTCTTATAATACAATGGTGGGTGCAAGAATGTGTATGTGCATATAAATGCACACTTAGTATATAGTTAAATAATAGTTAGTTAAATCGAATTAAAAAGGTAGTAAGTCAAACCACATATATGTATAAATATGTGTGTGTGTTCTAGTGTAGATAATGTGTGAGTATATGTATGTATATATAGATATAGATATATATGTGCGTGTGTGTATATATACATGTGTGTGTGTCTACATATATAGTATGTGTAAAGTAGGGTCAATGATAAGTTAGAGAAACCATTAAAACTGAGGATAGATATAAAAGGATGATAATCTCTTCTTAGGAGACGAGAAGTCTGGGTTGTGAACAACTTTAATAGTTGACCAGTTGGTCAGATAGGTCATAAAAAAATCATGAGGGTGGTCTTTTAGACAAAGAATCCTTTCAAATCCCACAGGGTTGATAAGATCTCAGAGGATGAGATTTGATACGAGAGTGAGATGAGATTTGGGGATTCTGGGAAATTTAGAAAGTTTTGAACAGTTAGTCTTGGGACAGCGGAGAGAACAGTTAGTCTTGGGACAGCGGAGAGACCAGTCAGTTAGCTTCTGGACAGCGGAGAGAGCAGTTAGTCTAGCATTAGAAGGGGTCTCCAAAAGGAACGGGGGGAACCCCCCCATCTCGACAACCAGTAGAGATAGCAGCAGATGGATACGTGTTATATATCTCCCTGCCTTTTCTGAATGTTCACCTGACTGACATTGTCTTGTCTTCATCTCTTTGTTGTTTATTCTCTCTTTCTCTTTGAACACTTGTTTGTTTGTACACCCCTTTGGCGGGGGGCCCCTGCGAGATGTTTTGAGCACATATGCGCAACGTGGACAGGTCCTAGTGGAGAACTAGCAGACGACACGGAATCATTGCTAGACGAGACAAGATAAACGGCCAGAGAGATGCAGAAGTGTGCAAAAGGGCTTCGCAGCCCGCCGGGGCAGTCTTACATTCTTCTTCTTCTTCTTCTTCTTCTTCTTCTTCTTCTTCTTGGGCTGGGTTGGGTGTATCCTGGGCTTGTCTTAATTTCTGTGTCAATTTCTTTTGGTTCTTATTTTAATGAACAAGAAGACCCAGTCAATTTTGACGTTTTATTTTTTCTTTTCTTTTCTTTTTTTTTTAAATTCCCACTTGCAGGTGGAGAAAATTGTTTTAATAAGAAAAATAGCACTGTATTCAACAGAACACAGTGTATTGAAAATATAAGAACATAATAAAATAGATTAAACTACGTGCTGAAATAAGTTTTCTAGCTACTGGCAAAATGAGCCTAAAATGCGTTTTTGACAAAATGACTTTAGCCCCACCTAGAGAAAATAATTTACCAAAAATCAGGGAATTATCAGATTTTAATGAAAATTTCAGTATTTATCTATCAATGAATGATCTTTATAATGCATTATTTATTTTATTTCAAAACTTTCTTTTTTTTTCAGGTCATTTATTTTTGACCCCCTTATGTTGGGAGCGTAACATTTTTTTCAAGTTGGTATTATATTTCAATAGAGTTTTACGTGTCCGTTTACAGGGACTACTTTGATTAACTCTAAATCTGTTCTCACGGGGTTGGGTAGTCACATGAGCAAATCAAATAATGAGAGTCCTACTAACCGGTCAGCCAAAGATCGCTACCTGTTTATCAAATTACTGGTTATTTTCCATGACTCCTTAAATGAATTACCAGTAAACTTTTGATTTCAAACATTTTAAATTCTTCTCTTCAAATTAATAAGCCACCTATTCATTATATAACAAAATGTTCTACTGAGAAAATTGTATTTTAGTAGAGATAATGATGAGGCCCTTGACTTAATAGCTAGTGAAAAGGAAAATGTAGATTTAAACGTTAAGCATGTTCTCGTGTGTTGTGCAACACCTGATTGCTGGGGCACAAGTACCTCTGTCCTGTAGATAGAAGACGCTGTGTTATACTTCAGTAGGAGATACAAGGTTAGTATACCGTAGTCCTTTTCTTTCTTGGTACTAAAACTATAACCGCAAGGCGGCGGCTGCAGTGTATACTATGTAGCGGGCCTCGTCCACGTGCCTCTAAATTCACCGTGCTAAAATGCTGCCGATAGAAATTATAACACGAGAAACATGTCGTCACAACTGCCAGCCTTTATTATCGTGCTCGTATAGTGGGCTCGTACCAGAGAGGAGGAAAGGCAGAGAGAAAGAGAGAGAGAGAACACTACTAGATTACTGTGCTCTCATGAGGGACCCAAGGTCAGGTCCGTACCCTACGACCGTGGCCGGAAAAAAGAGGCTGATAGCTTTCTTTTTTGTTCCACGTCACCACGTGACTTCCGGTCAACACCCGACTTCCGCTTGCGGTCAACACCCGACTTCCGCTTGCCACTCAATTCTCCGTTCGGGGTCACGCTACGGTCAAACCATCGTTCATCCTGTTTTAAACCTTTATTATTTCTTCCTCCTCCTTCCATTAGTAGTCCTAGCTCACAAAAGTCAGGAATATACCCATCTTGCAACATTAGAGATGGTTTGACTTTACCTTTTATATATTACTGTTAGCTCCGCCACCTATCGTCTGCTGGCAGACACGGGTGATCATTATCTCTTGCATCCCTCAGCGTCAAATAAGAAGCCCGCGTCAAGAAAGGAATGTAATCATTACAGTTCCTGCTGTGCATCTCATTCTAGGATCAACATTAATACTTTTCATTACACTGGAGAACATGATGGGCCAAATTGTCTATAGTGTCATTTAAATCTAAGGAACTGAATGTCTGGAATTGATAAAAGGTTTCTAGTCGTTATTAATTATTCCTATTGAGGTTGGGTGTCGTGGATTTCTAGGTGTTGAGATTTTTGTATATAAGGTGTGTGTTAAAAGTCCATTCTTATGTATAGACTCGGCGATAATCATGTGACCATATTCTTGGCCAATCACTGGCAGTACTCTGCTGCTGATATTGTTATTTATACCAGCTGTTCTGGTCATACCTACGCACATTGCTTTGAACCTTCATGGACGACGGAACGTAGGATTATATCACTGGACCTTTGACACTACGTAGGATTCCATAACTCAGGACTTATTCACTTACCAAAGGATTCTATAGCTCAGGACTTACTTATTTTAAGTCCTTTTGAACTGGCTAAGGATGGCGGTCAGAAACTTAATACTAGGACACTCAGTCATTTCGTTTCTTTCAAAAATAAGAATCACTGGCCGCTGTTTGAAAATCGCCTCACATCGTCTTCAAACCACGGTGCATCTAACTGGATCTGGTCGAGGTTAAAACGTATTCAGCACGAACGATACGCGCCCGGAATCACCATTCCCGTGTTATTACCAAATATCTGCACTGTTTCTCTGAATGTTTGAGATGAGGCTTGAAGATTAGTATTATCTGCGTTATTCGGACTATTGTCCCCATCTTCATTGTTATTTGTACAACGTTTCGGGCGATATGCCCTCCGGCCGACTTCAGGTATTTCTTGTCGGACTCGGGAACCTTCTCGGACTCGGGAACCTTCTTTTCGAACTCGGGAACTTTTTTGCCGTAATCAGGAGCCATCTAACTAACCCTTTATTCATTCCGCTAACCATAGTCGGGGTAGGAGTTATGTTAATTATTTTTATTACTGCCTCTACTCAGGATTGAACTCGGTATCCAGAGATAACTGTGAAATGTCTTAACCTAACTACCTTATCCACTAGCCCATGTGTCTAATTGGACAATTGAGTGTGAATTTTTGGAACTTATAAACCTAATGTCTTGATTTGGCTAGAATATCTACCTATTTACTTATGTATATTATTACGACAAGAAATACCTGAAGAAGGCCGGAGGGCATATCGACCGAAACGCTGTACGAATAACAATGAAGATGGGGACAATAGTCCAAATAACACAGATAATACTAATATCAGGCACGTGCGTAATCACGTCAACGGCTGAAAGCAAACGCGTTTTTAAATAACAAACTGCACTGATAACACAACTCCTAAGATGAACGGATCTTATAATTTCTTCTCTGCATTATTTTATCTTTTTTTTTTTGTTAATACCCTGTCCGGTGGCAAAAGCTGCTTGGTAGCGCTGGGAGTGGCAGTCCTGCCTTAGGTACCGAAACTGTGTTATCACTCCTAGTTGGTAGCTGATGAGGGCAATGTATCGCACGTGCTATCACACGTTGTATGGCGAAAACAAATCTGTCTGTAGCGTTTAATTTAGACGAGAAAATTGGAAAAGGAAGCGTAACTTGCAAAAAGAAAATTTTACATTGATAATTTCGAAAAATATTTGACCTTATAATTTGAAGGAAAACATTTTAGCATACAATAATTGAATTTGAAGAAATATTCTTTCTAATAAACACAAACACACACAGCGATACACACACATATATAAACACACACACACGCATATATATATATATATATTATATATATATATATATATAATATATATTTATATCACCAATTTTTTATATAAATTACCATTACATATTAATAATTGTAGCACTAAGTGTGATTTTTCATGATGCTAACATGAAATTGATTAAAGTCAGTGCCAAATCGAATATATATATATATATATATATATATATATATATATATATATATATATATATAGTTGTAGAAAAAGTTATCTCCCGACCGCGGTTTCGGTGTTACTATTACACCTTCATCAGGGGGACTGAGTGGATATTTCCGGTTACTGAACTCTATAGAGCTAGATTAATTTAGAGAATTTATAGAGAAATATCCACTCATTCCCCCTGATGAAGGTGTAATAGTAGCACCGAAACCGCGGTCGGTAGATACCTGTTTCTACAACTATTAATGCTCTATATTTACAATATAGTCAGCCGTATAGGATTAACTACTTACGCTATCTTTACATAGTAATATCCCATCAATTAATATATATATATATATGTATATATATATATATTAACTTTTGTAGAATAGAAAAGAAAGTAGCCTTATGCGCCCTATCGACCGATGCATTTCAAAAGAAACTTCTATTTACGATAAAAATCACAAACATAAATAGATATCTTTAATAAAAGGATGAAAAATGGAGAGTCTGGAGAGAGGAGAAAAGTATATATCTAGGTTACACACACACACACACACACACACACACACACACATATATATATATATATATATATATATATATATATATATATATATATATATATATGGTGGACTCTCCTATCGAGAACGATAGATGAGGGTCAGCAGTGAGTGATTTGATTCCTCCCATGCTGTGCATTCTGTCAAGGAGACATTTTATGTTTCCTCGAGTGTGACAGCAGCCCAGCCCTGCTGTGAGCCGTGAAGCCACACTGACAAACGAAATGATCCAAGGCAGGAGTTAAATGTTTTTCTTTTAAGGTTATGCAGAGCCGATCTCTATGCTTCAGTCTATTTTGTTCAAAGCTCTTTAGTTTAGCGAAACAGGTCTTACGCCATCCCTTCCGATCCGATGCTAGATCTTCCCAAGCACTCGGGTCAATATCGAGGCGTTTCAAATTGTCCTTCAATTTGTCCTTCTAGCGTAAGAGAGGAGGTCCAATAGAACGCTTGGCATTTGGTAGTTGCCCGTATAAAATCTTCTTTGGAAGCCTGTTCTCATTCAGTCGGACAACTTGACCAGCCCACCTAAGTTGAATCTTGCCTAGTAGGGTTTCGATGCCAGCAATATCGCATCTTTTTAAAATTGTGCTATTTCTTACTTTATCATATATATATATATATATATATATATATATATA
>CM042155.1:4560055-4565055 GCA_023376005.1 Doryteuthis pealeii
GCTTCAGTCTCAATACTTTTCCAACACTCTTCCTATCTTGATGAAAATGAACATTTCGTTCATTGTTCATTTCTGTCTTGATAAATACTGCTTCAGTCTCAATACTTTTCCAACACTCTTCCTATCTTGATGAAAATGAACATTTCGTTCATTGTTCATTTCTGTCTTGATAAATACTGCTTCAGTCTCAATACTTTTCCAACACTCTTCCTATCTTGATGAAAATGAACATTTCGTTCATTGTTCATTTCTGTCTTGATAAAATACTGCTTCAGTCTCAATACTTTTCCAACACTCTTCCTATCTTGATGAAAATGAACATTTCGTTCATTGTTCATTTCTGTCTTGATAAATACTGCTTCAGTCTCAATACTTTTCCAACACTCTTCCTATCTTGATGAAAATGAACATTTCATTCATTGTTCATTTCTGTCTTGATAAATACTGCTTCAGTCTCAATACTTTTCCAACACTCTTCCTATCTTGATGAAAATGAACATTTCATTCATTGTTCCTTTCTGTCTTGATAAATACTGCTTCAGTCTCAATACTTTTCCAACACTCTTCCTATCTTGATGAAAATGAACATTTCATTCATTGTTCCTTTCTGTCTTGATAAATACTGCTTCAGTCTCAATACTTTTCCAACACTCTTCCTATCTTGATGAAAATGAACATTTCATTCATTGTTCCTTTCTGTCTTGATAAATACTGCTTCAGTCTCAATACTTTTCCAACACTCTTCCTATCTTGATGAAAATGAACATTTCATTCATTGTTCCTTTCTGTCTTGATAAATACTGCTTCAGTCTCATTACTTTTCCAACACTCTTCCTATCTTGATGAAAATGAACATTTCATTCATTGTTCCTTTCTGTCTTGAGAAATAAAACACTAGTCTCGATAATTCTTGAACACACTTCGTATTTTAAAGAATATTAACTTTTTATTCATTGTTAATATTCTGTCTTGTTAAATACAACTGCAGTCTCAAGAATTTTTCAACACACTTCGTATTTATAAGAATATTAACGTTTCATTCGTTGTTCGTTTCTGTCTTGGTAAATACAGTTTCTTTCTCGATACTTCTTGAACATTCCTCGTATTTTGAAGAATACTAACGTTTCAGTCATGGTTAATTTTTTGTCTTCGTAAATACAGTTCAAACTTAACTTTCCATCTAGATTTCTGTAGATAAAGAAGATAACAATTGCGTATTAATATTAACTATTTTTTATTTCATTTTTATTTCCGATCAGATCACTTTTGAATTGTCTGACTTTACGTAAACATCATTGTGTAGAAAACAAAGACATGTACTTCAGTCTTTTATTTCTTAAGCTCTGCTTGATTCAGACATTGCACGTCGAGTAGAAACTAAACAGTGAACAAAAAGTTTTATTACATCTATTTTAGTTGTTATTCCATTTTATTCCCTGTTATATCATTGGGTGAATGAGTGTAAATCTATGACGTGTTATTACATAATCATGTTATGAATAGATTTAATGTAGACAAGCCCGCCCCTCGTGGTGGGGGTCCAGTGGCTTCGGCCCTGGATCTTTACAAGTTAATAGCGTCGATCCCAGAGGGCTATCCCCCCAGGCAATACCTGCTCACTTGATTTAAAAAGGCAGGGCTGGGTTTATTGCCCAGTGCCTGAGGCGCCCCCTTGAGGGGGAATGCCGACGGGATCGACGCAATTTTTACACCCGCCGCCCATGGGCTTCGGTTTGTGTATGGTCCCACGTTAATAGGGCCTTGTGCCTAACCCGTACAAGTGGAGTACGAGGTAAATACAATGAAGACTGGCAGGGCCCATGGAAATTTGATAATAAATATTATCCGTCATTCTGATCTTCCTTCTATCGCTGCCTGTATCTTCTTATTCTTTAACCTTACCCCGAGAAAAAAAATTAAAACGATTTTTCAAAATTCGGCTCATCATTTTTTTTTTTGCACTTCGATTCCTTTATTTATTTCACTGAAATATAAGCCGAGGTAGATCGTTGTAGATTTCTATTTGTATTTAATGATATCCAATCCTGCGCGTAAGCATTCGTGACGTAGTAGACGTTCACTTTCTGTTACTTTCATCTCTCTCTTTCTTTTCAACCTTTTTGTCTTTCTTTCATTCACGTTTATGTTGGTTTTTTATATAATAGAACTAGAAATGGTTACCCGGTGTCGCCTGGGTCTAGGGGGATTAAAATAAGTTAGTCTAACAGATCCATTATTACTTATATTGATTTGCATCATTGCCTCATAAAAATCCCCACGTAAAAAAAACCTGGTAGGACATCAGGATTTTTTTCATCTGGTAAAGAGAATGACATCACATGTAAGAAATTTTAATTCAATAATTTACAATTTTTAAAGATAAGATGTGAATAAGGCAAATAATTCAATTAACCAATATTATATAGCAAAAAAAAAACGCGGAAAAAAAACATACCGAAAAAAATGGTCAGCAGAATGAGCCCAAGACATATACAAAGTTGATGAAAGGAGAAGAGTGGGAGAGAAAGGGAGAGAGACGGAGAGACGGAGAGAGAAATGGGGGACGGGAGGGAAACAATTGTAGAAAAGGGTCTGCAGAATAAGAGGAACAAAGATGCAAAGAAAATTATATACAGTCGGTAGAGCGTTCGGCTAGAAACCACAAGGTTCCTAGTTCGATACCGGTCCTCGCCAACTCAGCGTATGAGTAGTACAGGGATCTGTGCGGTAAAGTAAAGACCTGATGGTAGGTGTGGCGCTTCACCTAAGATGCTAAAAAACAATCTCCTTGGTCTATCGCTATTGAAAACGGGATAGATTCCCTCGCTGACTAGCTGATACCGACTTTAGGCCGCCTCGTCGACTTACTTACTTATATATATATATATATATAACATGAGTGGGAGAGAGGGAGAGAAGAGAATTGTAAAAAAAGGTCAGCAGAATGACAGCGAGAAAGGTGCAAAGAAAGTTAAAGGAGGATATACATATATATATATATATATATATATATATATATATATATATATATGTGTGTGTGTGTGTGTGTGTGTGGTGTGTGTAATAATTGTAAAAGAAATGGTCAACAAAATAAGACCAAAACAGATACAAAGGTGGTTAAAAGAGCAGGGAGAGAGAGACAGAGACTGAGACAGAGGGAGAAAGAGAGATAGATAGATAGATAGAGAGAGAGAGAGAGAGAGAGAGAGAGAGAGAGAGAGAGAGAGAGAAAGGAAGAAAGAAATAGAAAGAGAAAGAGAAAGAGAAAGAAAGAAGGGAGGGGAGGAGAGTAATGAAGGAGGGGCAGAGATAATTGTAAAAAAAATAGGTCAAGGAATCTCTCTGGAAAATGTGGCGAGTTGCATTGTGGGAAGAAAATTCTTGAAGGTATTACAAGATGTGAATCCAGAAAAAAGTCTTATCTTAATTTTACGGTACCAGATGCCACTGAGGACTTAGTTAAAAGTGGATGAGAAGTCGGTCAGGATCTTTGAGCGTGAGAGTCAGCATATTGACCCGACACCGATGCAGGTCTGGAAAAAGATTTTCCATATCAATTTAGTTGCAAATGAGTACATTTATATCTGCTTTTTTTTTTTTTTTTTTTTTTTTTTGAGCCGAGTTCTTATTGAAAACAAAACAAAAAGGAAACGTATAAAGACATAAACATAAGAAACATGATAAGCGAAAGAACTTTGGGTAGAATTTCCAATTAAGAAGTAATACATTACCTAAAGGTGATTTAAGCGAATAATAAACTTTCAATAGTATCTGTTTGATGAATGTGTCTCCTATTATCAAAAATATATATATCATGTTAAAGCTTGTATCCAAGAGCCACTTTTAGATTAGTCGGTAAAGTATCCGCCTCGGAGCCACAATGTTCCGGGTTTGTTATCGGCCCTCGCCAACTTAGCTCATGAGTAGCACAGCTTTAATCTGTGTGGTAAAATGAGGAGCCGATAGATGTGGAGCTCTACATCAGATGCAAAAACAATTTCTCTGGTCTATCGCTATTGAAAAGGGGATAGACTCCCTGGCTGTCAGACTGATACTGACAATGGGCCACTCCAACGATTTTAGGGTCGGTTTAGCTTAGTGCGTAGATCATCCGTCTCGGAACCACAAGGTTCCGGTTATGATATCCAAGTCTCAGTCGTAAATCATCCGCCTCGGAGCTACAATATTCCGTGTTTGATACCGGCCCTCACCAAATCAGCTCATGAGTAGCACAGCTTGGATCTGTGTGCTAAAGTGCGTTGATGGTAGATGTGGTGCTCTACATCAGACGCAAAAACAATTTCCTTGGTCTATCGTTATTGAAAAAGGGATAGACTCTCTGGCCAAACGATTTTAGTGTCGGTTTAGCTCAGTCCGTAGAGCATCCGTCTCGGAACCACATGGTTCCGGGTTTGATATCCTAGAGCCACTTTTTAGCTCAATCGTAAATCATCCTCTTCGGAGCCACAATGTCCTAAGCTTGATAGCAGCCATCGCCAACTCAACTCCTAGGTAACATAGCTTTGATGTGCGGTAAAGTGAGGAGCTGATATATGTGGACCTCTACATCAGACGCAAAACAAAAATTCCCTGGTCTATCACTATTGAAAAGGGGATAGACTCCCCGGTTGTCCTGCTGATACCGACAATAGGTCACTCCAACGAATTTACTTGTTTCTGCCTGTTTATTTCTTTATTTAGGTTTCTTTGTTCCTATTGTTTTACAGGCCCCCATAACCATATATATTCTGTAACTACATTACGCAAGGTACTTGGATAAGTATACTTCATTTATAAATGTATTCTACACTTTGATCCAATACTTAACACATTACCTACCAAATTTCCTTCACGACTGTACAAAATTTTCTTGGTGTTTGTCCTATTGGAAAAGCATCAACATTAGTCAAGAACCAGTCCCAGGGTTGGTTCACTGACAAAACAAATGATGGCAGGTGTGTTTCTGAAGTGATTTTTCAGAGTAGACAAGAGCCATTGCC
>CM042155.1:4572555-4643186 GCA_023376005.1 Doryteuthis pealeii
TTTAATGCCGATAAATTCCCAGGACATGTAGACCCGCAGCCACCGCCTTCTAGCACCCATATGATAAAAAGGGGTTGGGGCTTGCCATAAGGGCAATAGGGTTTGGAAAATCATATAGGTGCTAGGGCTTGACGTGACCAGCCGATTGATCGGAGGGGGCCTCTCTGACCGCCCGTCTAGCCCAAAATAGGGCCAAAGTGGAGTATTGCATGTCATGAACTGCTCATCCACCTGGGCTCTATCCTTAAGCATCACGGGTCGCCACCTACGGCCAACAGGTGGCCCCATTGCGGGTGTCTTACCCCTCTGCAGTCGGTGCAGTCGGTGCATTCTACCGCCCCAGGCGACAGGGCGGCAGAGGGTTCTGTTATCTCCTCTCTCATCTACTGATGGAAGGTGATCTCACGTGGTTTAATGGGTAGCAAGATATATTTGCAGACCATTGTTAGTAAGTTCGATTCTTATTGGGCGCCCCACACTGCTGGCCTTGTGCTACATCTAAGCTGAGCTTAGTAAATAACGAGGACACCTCATGTGGTGTAATGGTTAGCAATCTAAATGAACAGACCATTGTTAGTGAGTTCGCTTCTGACTGAGCGCCACACGTTTCTGGCCTTGTGCCGCATCTAAGCTACGTTTCGTAAATAACTAATTTACTGAGGGTTATATATATATATATATATATATATATATATATATATATATATATAAGTAAAGAAATAACAAAAGACTTAGATATTTAGCGTTATAGTCTATTTCAGGGAGCTGAAATAGACTATAAAGCTAAATCTCTAGGTCTTTTGTTATTTCTTTACTTATATATTTGCTCTGTGACTCTAACATTAAGAGCACACATTGAGCTCTCAAACTGCGACAGGTTTTTTGAATAAAACTCTTGTGTCGTAAGGAAGATTTCTTCTCTGGACTTTTGGATATATATATTATATAATATATATATATATATATATATATATATATATATAATATATATGTATATATCAGTTTCTGTATGTAATACTGAGTTTACCGGATTATACATTTATTTTTATTTACTTACGCAAACCGTTGCATTAAGTGCTCTTTTTAGCTCACACCATCACTTTGATGGTTGTCTCCTGTTTTATTCTATTTTACAACATATCAAAATGTTTCGGGTCATTTCATATTGAATCAAGTCGTTCTTGATAAACAAAGGGCACAGTTTACTTACAGTATCTGCTATTGATTAACACTTTGCCTACCAAATATCCCCCCATGGCTGTACCAAATCTTCTTCGTATTTGTTACCTGTATGATAGGATATTTTAAAGTTCACTATCAATTCACCTCAGAACTATAACTATTCAAATAAAATCCTATTATAATTGTAATACGTCGACTCAATTATAATGAACTAACCATCAGGTTTTGTACTTTGCTTGGATATGGTGGAGGGGAGCTGCAAAGAGTTAAATGGTCATCAAGTAAAGGATTATCACTGCTTAACTTCGGTGATGTTGTTACATAATCTATGCGGTTGCATAAGAGTATTGTCAATCCCCTGTATTTCTAAAGGGGTGGCCCCTTTTTATATCACGGGCGGCACTTTCCATGGAATATTACAGAAAGCCCGCGAAATACGTGAAGTCATGTGGGACCTGGTTGGATCTTTCATTTCAGTTTGGACGTCAGGCAGAGAAGATGTACTGCCTTAACTGGAGCTCACTACATACGCGCGTTATGATAGTTACATGAAATGTTTGGGTTAAGTAAATAAAAGCTTACGAAAGTAACATGGTTTTGTGGTTGATGAGTGTCTTGGTAACAAGACTGACCTAGAAGAAATGAATTAAGAGCGACCGACCACCAAGACGAAGTCCAGACGTTAGAAGAGACGTTAGAAGAGATGCAAGGAGAAGAACGTAAGATAGAAAAGATGAACAGCAGAAGAATAGAAGTAAGGAAAGAAAGGGTATACAACAATGTGGTGGGAACCGGTTAGTCGACTACTTTGTTTTCTGAGGGTAAGATCATTCTTGTATGATGAGAATAAAAAGAAAGAATAGCGTATTGGTTTGGTTGATTTTTATGCGTATCAAGAGGTTTTCCAGGATACAGTTGTTTATTTAAGCAGAGGTTTCTGTTATTTCTTCTCTCATCTGTTTGTGATGTGAATAGATATATTTGTCAGTTGCTGTATTTAGTACTGAGTTTACCGGAGTATACATTTATTTTTTTATTTACTTAGGCAGACCGTTGTATTAAGTGCTCTTCAGTTAGATGTAGTGAGTGGTTGATTTTTTCCCCTTTTCTTTTGTTAGTTATGTTGTGTACAGTATTTCTATCTGGACCAAACGAATTGATATTTAAACAAACCGCTAAACAAATTTCCCCATTTGGTCTGAAGATTGCTTATGCAAGAAACTGTCAGTAGCCAGGTTTTGACAGCATATTCACGCTACCCTAACTCTCTCTCTCTCTCTTTCACACACACACACACACACACACACACACACACACCACATATATATATATATAATATATATATATATATATATACTAGCAGCGGCTACCCGGCGAATCCTGGGTAGAGGAGATAAAAACATGGTTTAATAATCGTTTGCAGATCTATTACTACTGAATAGCGAGTTCGATCCTCGCACGATGACCCATAAAAATCACCACACAAAAAAGATCTTAATTTTAAAAAAATATTTCAAAAGATAAAAACGCATAAAAATTACATATTTAGAAAGATTATTTTATTTTCTTTCCAACCATATAAATATTTTTAACATTAGACCAATAATAGGCAATTAATTCCGAATGGAACGGCTTAGACTGCGAAATTTATTTACTAAAATTAAGCTTCGCTGCTGGTATCGCGGTAAATCGCTGCGACAAAAAGCAGACAATATTTTATTATCAGCAGGTGCTGGTATACGGACAGTTCCTCAAATTGGAGGATTTTGGCTTAATTAATTAATTATATACCTTAATTAGTAAAAATCAATAACCAAATTTTGCGTGTTTCAAAAAGATTTAAAACCTGAGGGACTCCTTTTTTCTGAGTTATAGGTAGACACGTACATACCAAAACTTTCTTTTATACATATAGTGCGTGCGTATGTGCGTGTGTGTGTGTGTGTGTACTGTTATGATGATACCAATTCAGTTATTCTAGTGCAATGCCATTTTTTTATATATAGTAATTTACTAAGCTTAGCTTATGTGTGTCACAAGGCCGGAAGTTTGGGGCACCCAATGGCCTTTTAATATAGCGTGTTAACTATTACACCCTGTGAGATACTCTTTTCTTTTGTATGTAGGTATTTCCTAAGCTTGGATGAGATGTTGTACAAAGCTAGATGATTGGGTGCCCAGTGAGAATCGAACTCAATCTTCTGTTACATCCCTTACGTGCCAGAGTTTTATTATTTAACGCTAGGGTACACAAAACATAATTACCTTCCGTGGATGCCAATAGCTCCTGGGGGAGTATTCTAGGGATTACAGACCTTTCCTACCGTTGATTTCTAATATTTGGTGATAGTTGACACGAAAGGTCATCAGTTCCCATGTCTGCCAAAGGGTTTCTGCTAAGAACCACTAGAGGACGTGATCAAGGCTGTATTTAACGAGATAGCGATAAATCAATTCCTTTCCGCCCAGCGTGACACCAAGAGACACACGCTTTGACGACGCAATGAATTCAAGTGGTTAGAATTCCGTATAAACACACCCATAAACACATCCATACACATACACACTTGAGGATTTTCACCAAATAATTCTCCTGGGCAGTGGAGTCGGAAAACAAAACCTCTGACTCCAACACCAACACCGACTCATCTATGTTGGCACATCCGACTACGAATCCTTTTTTATGTAATTGAACGATTATTGCCCACAAATAAGTATATATACATTTTTATAATCGATTTATAAGGAGTGTGTACTGTATAACTTTACACGCTAAACTAGAACCATGTAAAGTGTAAATTCAATTGGATTTGGAGTTACTATAGTTCTACCGACTCCAACTCCAGTGACACCTGAATTGCTTCCGACTTCGACTCCCCCTTCCACAACTCTGACTCCATAGTACTGGGGTTTTCCCTTTTTATTGCACATATACATTTTCCTATAGTTTTTCATACGTGTCATTGGGAACTTTATTAAAGGATTTCGCCTTTTTATTATTCACTTATATTTGCCCCCCTCTCTCTCTCTCTCTCTCTCTCTCTCTCTCTCTCTCTCTCTCTCTCTCATATTACATACACACACACATATACTAGAGGACTTTCACCAAAGGACTTTTTATTGTACATACACATTTTCCTTTAGTTTCTCATATCAGCGTGATCACAGGGTCTATCCCTCCAGGTAACATCAGACCCCTCGATTTAAAGAAGTTTATTTCCCAATGCCTGGGGCGCCCTTTATAAGAGAAATGTCGACGGGATATACGCAAGTTTTAAATACTAGTAACGGATGAGCTTCGATTTGTGCCTGGTCCAAACTTTAAGTATCCTTGAGTTCAACTGACATGGTGTGATAACAGTAAATATTTACTTACCCGGACCATATGCTTTTAGTGGTTGTAGACGAATTTTCAATATTTTTAAAAAATTTTATTTTGGTAAACCGTAATTTTTTCACTGTTTACATTATCACATCTGTTTCTGCTCTTTCTCTTTTTTGTGACAATTATTTTTTCACAATTTCTAACGATTTGCTCCTGCCAAGATATTCCAACAATTGGACCAGTAAGAGATATAATTCTAGCGTGATTCCAGGGGGCCATACCCCCATGAGATACATAGCCCCCTTATCTAAAAAGGGCAGGTTTGGGTTTATTTCCCAGTGTCTGGCCGCCTCAAATGAGGAATACTGAAAGGATACAAGCAATTTTTAGCATTGGCTGCACATGAGCTTCGGTTCGTGTGTGTCCCCACCCACGTTGATCGATCCTTTTGTTCAACTGACTTGGTAGGATGTCAGTAAATACTTACGACCTGGTGTCAGATCCTACCAGTAGTGTTGCAGATTGACTGTTTGTTTTGCGCGGGATGACGAAGATAACAAAGGACGTTGTCCTGGTGGTAGCGAACAAAGAAAACGTGTAGGCGTTTGAGAGCAACAAAAGACTTCATCTGGACAAACGCTAATTTGAACAAAGAGAAAGGACTTCCGGTCAAGGAACAAAAGAATGTGTGGGCGGTCGTCAGTATTTAAGCAGGTAGACCCGAAGACACACCCCAGAGAGACGGCGAACAGGGCAGTCAAGGTGAGAGACAGAACGTGCGTGACCGCGCTGGTCACGCACCATCGCAGCCAGCGTCAGTGAGGTTCGGTCACCCCTCTTTGCCTCAGATCCTAATAGTAACAGCAGTAGTAGTTTCGATTGTCAGCGCCGTCACCCGCCCACTCGCCACGAGGGAATTAAATAAACGTTAAAAGTCTTACTACTACATATATCTACGTGTGAATCCTTATACTCCATTACTAACACATACGACCCAGCAACAGTATATGACAGGTGGATTTTGTGGCCTGAGTAGAACCCTATGCAACAGTAGTGAACAATCTTAAAATACCTACAACCACACTTCAAAATCGCTACATAATTCATGTTCTAAAAAGAGATTGTTTTCTGGACAAGATTCCCTTCTTTCGTGTAGTCGCCTGCTTTTGATGAGTGTTTAAATGTGGAATGAAAAATGAGATAATCTAACGTTAAAAAAACGATGAAAACAACAGCGCAATCTTCAGTATTCAACGTTCACTTGAGAGTTGAAATTATCTTTTGTTTCCTAGAAAATATCAAGATAAACTATTTTCGTTTTCCATTGGTTTATTCTCAATACTCACTGAATGAATTATGACATCTTACATGTCAAACATAAATAACAGACAATTTTTTTTTACATGTTGATCCTCTTACACGGTGTGGTAGTACCTGTAAGAGTCACATCTATGGGTCAAATAGACAAACATTTTACAATATCTTATGTAATTTGTTTGATAAAACAAACAACATAGAATATTCAATAGGAATACTCTAACCGGATTATATCTGCACTGAAAATGCTATAAATAATTTCAGCATGTTTTCAGTGCAGGTTCAGTTGACTGCAATTAATCAATATCTTGATTAATTCAATGAATTTAACCCTGAAGATCCTTATGGTGAAACACGAGTAGGTTATTCCTGTATATACCATATATATATATATATATATATATATATATATATATATATGTATATATATATATGTATATATATATATATATATATATATATATATATATATATAGAGAGAGAGAGAGAGAGAGAGAGAGAGAGAGACGGAGAGAAAGAGGTGCTTCGCGATTGCGGGTAGGGGGAAGAGCAGACATGATTGTTCTCTATAAAAATGATATATAGCAGAAGACATTGGATAATAAATATTTGTAAGCAGGATCTTTAAGAGGGATGTGGACATCTCTTCTTCATACCACGTGGCCATCGTAAAACATTAAGAAATAAAAACTCCAAAAATAATTTTTCAGATTAGACCTAAATAACATTTCTAGACACGTTTGACCCCTATACTAATGATCCGTATCTGAAAAATCCACTACCATAAAGATTTGGTCGTGATATTAGTCAATCATGGACAAACGAAATTATACTCACTAGCAAAATAAAAACACCCTCCGGGCGATGTAAAAGATGCATTTTTGAAAGATATTGCCGGAGGGCGTGGGATTTAAAAATGCAATGTCAGAGAGTTTGTACCCTAAGTAAGTAAAATCATTAAATTCATTAAAGGAGTAAAAAATAAAACAATTTGAAATGGAAACTTTGTTCTGATAACTTGAATATATATTAAAATAAAACAAACTATATTTAAATATATAATACCAGACATGGATTTATTAAAACTTGTTTAAAAAAACCCAAGGAGGATCGTCTAATGTTGCATGCTCAAATTTTGAGTGTATTTATTCTATATTAAGACAATTTGGGATCATGTGACGTAAGCAATGACGTAGTTTTTGTTACAGACAAATAAAGAGCGAATCTCCATTATTAGTAGATATTGAATATTTAATTTATTTAATGATTTACTTAAAATTTTATTTTATTTATTATTTCATTTTACTTATTTATTGATGTATTTTCACTACATTTGGATTAGTCTTTGGAATCGTTAGTTTATATATGGATATAACTTCAGACAGTGTATTAAGGAGTCTGGGAAGGTGATATTTCTTCTACTATGAAAACGTTAAAGCCTTTTCAGATGTGGTTGTAATCTGTTGCGATTTCTTTTTTACTTTCCCGATTATTTTTCGTGCGTTTTGAGTTTTTAGTTCGCTAATCCGTCTAGAAAGTTTTGTGATGTGTTTGCATTTTTTGTCTAGCTTCTCTCATTCCAGGGTCTTCCTGTTACGCTAGTTATGTAATGGTTATCAGTATATCTAATACTCACTAGCATGAATATGCTGTACCCAGGTAAATATCGACATCATGCTTTTGGTTTTTGGTTTGTTTTGTTTTACGGCATATCAACCTCAGTGGGTCATTTAATGCCAATAAAGTTTTGAAATAAATCAATTCTTGATGGATAATACAATCTTGTTTATGAGTACATTTTTTATTTAACCCATAGATGGGACTCTAACAGGTACTACCACTACGGGTCAGAGTGGACCAGGGAGCAATGGTGATGAAGGGGTGCTCCACATTCCCCAAACCTCCAAAACTGGAACCTCACCATCAGATAGAGTTTAACGTCATTCCCAGGACATGTAGACCCGCAGCCACCGCCTTCTAGCACCCATATGATAAAAAGGGGTTGGGGCTTGCCATAAAGACGGCATCATGCTTGAGAGCATTCCAATTTTGTATATATATATATATATATATATATATATATATATATATATATATATATATATATCCAACAGAGTAATCTCATTTATAAGTTTAAATGCCGATGTAATTCGGTATACATTGGCCGTACATCCCAGCGACTTGAAATTAGAATAAAACAGCATGTTCCATGTACACTTCGCAACGCCAGTGCTAATACATCCGGGCATTGGCAAGCATTTGATTCGGCCATAGCCGAACACTTATCATCTATAAATGCTTATAAGGCCGACTATACTGACGAATGTTTCTCCGTCTTGCACAGAGCTAGGTCTAAGCAGCACCTAACCATTCTTGAAGCTGCTTATATTTCATTCTTTCGCCCCATTCTGTGCAGACAAAAACCCAAATACTCCCTTTACTTGTTGGGAGACATCTCCAACCCTGTTTTGACCTGAGGGTTTATATATATATCCCCCCTTTTTTTGTCCCCCTCTGGCTCACCTTCATTCGTTCTTAAAGAATATTTCTTATATAATCTGACTTTTATTCGTCGCCGGTGTTTATAAAAAGAACCGGTCGAAAAGGTCTTCGTATTCCCCACATTTTATATTTTATTTTATAATAAAATATTACCATCTTATAATTGTATGATCTCCCTACATACATATGATTTCTCCAATTTTAGTACTATATAAGTTCTCCGTACCAAAATTATTCATTATATATATATATATATATATATATATATATATATATATATATATATATATATATATATATATATATTCAAACAAATTTCATTAAACAAATGAGAATCCTAATTATTTTCAAGCATTTTATTCTTTTTTTCAAGCTCCTTAATTCTTTTCATCTTACAATCTTAAAAAGCATTAATGATTTCTCCGAAAGAGACATTTTTGTCTGACTGAGTGTTACATAATTGTTAGTACTCTAACACTTATGTACAGTTAGTATAGAAACCAAAATGGCTGAATGAGTACAGCCGGCGGTTTTGAAAGATTGATTATCAAGACTTGATCTCATCCTGATCCGTTTTCCGGTGGATACCGTGAGAATTGGTGGAGAAGGCACACTTCCGGTTTAGGTTAGAAAGAGTTAGTTAGGTTAGAGATTGGCCGAACGACGGAGGTAGTAAGTCGCGTTAAGCGCGCTGCCGACTCAATCTGCCCAGTAAGTCTGGTGGGGATTTCGGAATAAAATATGATCTAAAGAAAATCGAAGTCTTGTGTTATTTATCCAAAAACTACCAATGACCCAGGACTTATGATAGACGAGAAATCCCAATGGAAGACCAGACACGAAATCCCCAAGACAAGTTCCAGACGCTAGAAGAGAACACACAGCTACATAAGAATAAAGACGACAAGAAGAAGAAGAAGAAGAAGAAGAAGAAGAAGAAGAAGAAGAAGAAGAAAGAGAGTATACAACACGAGTAGTTTCGGTTCGTATCCAAACCATTATCGAAGTAGAGTATGTGCGTCATACATTATCAAAACTGTATTGTTAATGTAACTGTTAAAGTAATTGATTTGTTTTTATCACCAAGGTGATGTTCTTCCATTATAATTCCGTGAGTTCCTCCTACAACTACTACTTACTCTTATTTTATTATAACGGAGACTGTGTGTTCGTTTGTCTGTAACCGAAAATATATTACTACTCAATCACAATTCCCTTAGTTATTTACGCCACATTCTGCATGATTATTAATTTCATTTAAACCTCAATTATTATTAAAATTGTATAACATTATTAATACTGTTGACCGCATCTACATACATATGTTTATCATATTGTAATTTAAGATAAAAAAAATCAAACTCTTTTTACCTCGGGCTGGAAAGAAAGTGGCGCCCAAAATTGAATTTCTTTTTATAAGAGTGTAGACCGGAATTGAGGGGGATGGTGGGAGTGGAGTGGAGCCATATATAAGCTGAATTTTTTGGCAGTTGGCAGTTCGTTATTTAGAAGGCAAGCTATTGTGAGCTGATCTGATAACACATATTAAATATCTTCTTAATCAAAACACATTGACCGGAACGTTCTGTATAAAACAATAAAGATGAGGACAACAGTCCGAAAACCATAAATTATACAAATTATCAAACCTCACAATTCAGAAAAACTTAGCTCATTGTTTCTCAAGTTTTTTTTCAATCACGGAAAAAATCCTTTTTGGTTGAATCGAGAATTATCCTATTTTTGACGATTCGTTCCTACATTTTTTTTCCTTTTCCGCTGACATTAACCCTAAATTTCAATATTTCAAGAGTTCCTCTCCAATTCCTAAGTCCTTTTCTCCATTCCCTGGAAAATATGTTGATCGTATCAAATAACATCAAAATCAAAAGGATGGAATTGGAAACTTTTCAAATAAATTCCTTGGAGATTTGGAAGAATTCATTGTTAAGGACGTGTCAAATTCTATTGATTATTTGATTGAAACAATGAAAAAAAGTTAAACAAAAATTCAAAGCGACACTGATTTTGCATAAAAATGAAAATCCGATTTAAAAGGGCATAACGACATTTATTTCCTTTTTCTTTCAGGATAAACTTACATACACAAAGCGAAACATTGTCCAATGAAAATATGAAATTGTTGTGGTCTGGTTAGGGACCAGAATAAAGAAGAAAAAATTACATAATAATTATGTTTTAATTAATTATTATGTAAAATCAGATAAGAATATTTATAAATTAATAATATTATAATATTAAATATAAATATATTATTATTTTTTCTAATTTAATAAATTAGACGTGTTGGATTATCAAAACACGTTTATTATGTTATTAATAATATTAATCCGATCATTAGACAATTAGATTAATTAAATTACTAATAAATTATTATATTTTTTCTAATCTAATAAATCAGATATAAAATCGATAAAAAAAACTTACATACACAAAGCGAACCATTGTTAAATGAAAATATGAAAATGTCGTTGCCTGGTAAGGGACCAGAATAAAGACACATGAGAGGAAATGGGGTAAACAAATATATTAACAAAGAACAGTAGTATAAACAAGAAGGGAATCCGCGAGGCTGTTTATTAGCTATCCGCTGAAATATTAACTCTCACATAAGTGCAAAATCAGCTGCTATTTATAGTTGGAAGAGTTCATGCATCCGTGTTAAATTCCCATAACAGAAATGAACATAAAAAATATGGGTGACATATTTTATTCCTATGTTATACCTACGGTTCGTTTTTGTACCAAATGTATGTATCCATTTTGACCAATGAAGTAAAGTTCAACTTTATTTAGTACGAGAACAATTCACGTACCTGGGTGGTAATATCTCTCCACAGAGAGCGATGTTAATACACGGATAGCAAAGGCATGGTCGGCCACAAATAGATTATCAGTCATATGGAGGTCCGATCTCCCTGACAAGCTAAAGCGACAGTTCTTCCAGGCTGTGGTTGTGTCGGTGCTGCTATATGGCTGCACCACCTGGACCCTAACGAAGTGTCTTGAGAATAAGCTAGATGGGAGCTGAACAAGAATGCTGCGCGCAGTCTTGAACAAGTCATGGAAGCAGCATCCCACGAGGAAACAGCTGTACAGTCATCTGCCCCCCATCTCACAAACTATCCGAGTAAGACGGACAAGACGTGCAGGACACTGCTGGAGAAGCAAGGATGAACTCATAAGCGACGTTCTCCTGTGGAAGCCAACACATGGACATGCAAGTGTGGGGCGCCCAGCAAGGACCTACATTGACCAGCTATGTGAGGATGCTGGTTGCTCCACAGAGGAGCTCCCAGGTGCAATGAATGATAGGGAAGGTTGGCGAAAGATTGTCATGGATACCCGTGCTGCATACGCGACATGATGATGATGAAACAAAGGGAGAGAATAAGCCTGGAGTACTTACGCAATAATGCATTGTAAGATTCATTCAAACGAGAAATAGTAGTGCACCCATTCAAAAGAGCTATAATCATCAAAATAGAAAAGATTATTTAGATAAACGAGCAAGAATATGCTCCCTCCAGGCGTAAGAATTGTTTTAATGCCATGAAATATATCAAATTAGAAAGCCTAACAAAATTGAATTAGAACAAATATAAATAGATTTTTGAAACATATTGCCTGAGGGGTGGGAATAAAAAAATTCAATGTCAGCGAGTTTGTACCCTAAGTAAGTAAAATCATCAAATTCATTTAAGGATTAAAAAAATAAAACAATTTGAAATGTAAACTTTAAATATGTATTAAAATAAAACAAACTATATATAGATATATAATACCAGTCATGTATTTATTAAAACCTGTTTAAAAAACAATGAGGACTGTCTAATGTTTCATGTTCAAATTTTGAGTGTATTTATTCTGTTATGACGATTTTGGGTACTGTGACGTAAGCAGTGACGTAATTTTTGTTACAGACAAAAACCGGAAGCGAATCTTCATTATTAATAGATTTTAATTGGTTTCATTCATAGGGTTGATTTTAATACGTTGGAGAATAAAAATTATTAGAGATCAATAAAACCAATTAATTATTTATTAAAACCGATTTTGTTAAAACCAATATGCAAATTAACCACATCATATATCATGTAAACCTATATTTCTTAGTGATACTCAAAAAATATGGCAGGATTTTAAACACACTAATAGGTAGTTTTGAGGCAAATCTAATTCAGATTTTATATCGTCAATAGATGAAATGTATTCTATGTATTAATGCTTTGACTATGAAATAAATACTCAGATAAACTTACGCAATTTCTGAGGGTATTGTGACGTTTGCAGTGACGTAGTTTTGGTTATAGACATACATACACCGAATCTTCATTATAATAAGATTTGAAATAACATACAGGAGGTATTGATATTATCCTCATACACCGATTAAAAGAGAAAAACACTTGATATACCCTAATATATATTAGGTGTTATAAATAGGTAGCAATACTGAAGATGTACACAGAAATTAACAATCTATGAAAGGTTATTTTTTAATTCAAAATTATCCAACAGTTGCCAGGTCGATAAATGATTCTAGATTTTCTAAAAAAATAAAACTATAAGAAACCGACTGATCATTCAAAGTGAACCACCAAATGTTTGGATGACTCAATAATTTTGGCTGCAAAGAAGTCTAATCCCATTTAAATCCCTCTTAAACAATGAAAATGAATACTTTTTTATCGGAAAAACGATGTGTCATCCAATTTGACCAACCAAAATCAGTTTATCACTTGCGAAATGAATCACGTGAGTCATCCATTCTGGCCAATACTGTACATACATTTATTGTACCATATGAACATACATACTGATGATATGAATCATGTGAGTCATCCATTCTGGTCAATACTGTACATACATTTCTTGTACCATATGAACATACATACTGATGATATGAATCATGTGAGTCATCCATTCTGGCCAATACTGTAAATACATTTCTTGTACCATATGAACATACATACAGATGATATGAATCATGTGAGTCATCCATTCTGGCCAATACTGTAAATACATTTCTTGTACCATATGAACATACATACAGATGATATGCTCTTTGAATTATCGAGAGACTATCACGTGCGAAATGAATGAACACTGCATGATGGAAACGTACAGGAATAAATCCCGAGTCATCATTATGGCCAATATTGCACATACATATACATATGACGTATGAAATGAGTCTATGACGTACAAAATGAATGAATACTGCGTGATGGAAACGTACAAGATTAAATCCTGTGAGTCATCCATTCTGGCCAATATTGGACATACATATAGATTTGACCTAACAAAATGAATCTGTCACCAAAGAAATGTATGAACACGGCGTGATGGAAACGTACAAGATTAAATCCTGCGAGTCATCCATTCTGGCCAATATTGGACATACATATACATTTGACCTAACAAAATGAATCTGTCACCAAAGAAATGTATGAACACGGCGTGATGGAAACGTAAATGAATAAATCATATGAGTCATCCATTCTGGCCAATATCACACATACATATACATTTGACCAATTGTTAAGTTTCTGACCGCCATCCTTGGCCAGTTAAAAAGGACTTAAAATAAGTAAGTCCTGAACTATATAATCCTTTGGTCAGTGAATAAGTCCTAAGTTTTGGAATCCTACGTAGTGTCAAAAGGTCCAGTGATATAATCCTATGTTCCATCGTCCATGAAGATCCAAGTAGTTGTGAGTAGCTAAGATTAGAACAGCCAGTATAAATAATAATATCAGCAGCAGAATACTGCCAGTGGTTGGTCAATAGGTTGGTCACATGTTTATCAGCGAGTCTATAAGTAGAAGTGGTCATTTGACACACACCTTATATCCCAAAACGCCAACACCAATCAAAATGAGTCTACCACATACGAAATGAATAAACACTGCGTGATGGAAATGTAAAGGATTAAATCATGTGATTCATCCATTCTGGCGAATACTGTACATACATATCTTGTACCGTAAAAACATATATGTTAATATATATTTACCAACTCCTCCGCTCGAGCAGGATACGACACAAGGTCAATTTCTTAAGCGGAGTTGAACAAGTTTGAATTCAGAGTTTTCCTTCTCCTAGACTGGTTACCTAGCCATGGTTAAAGAGTCCAGTCTGCTCTGTTATGTACCCATAACTGGAGGGAGAGTAGGATTCATACCTTTCCCAAGGGTATTAGCACTAACTGAAATGCAATTACCACGTCCAGGATTTGAACTCAGGGCGACCAGTCCATTTCCCATGACTTTAACCATTACACCACGCGCTTCCTATTCATATAAACCTATATGCTAATAACATTCTCTGCACTTTGCATTGTCGTGATTTGCTTTAGTCATTTAGTTCCAGTCATATTCTCTGTATCTTAATGTTTGCTTTACCAAATCCCATGATGTCATTTTCGATAAATGAGAGAAAAATTCTTTTAGCTACGATTTCTTTTTTGTAAATATTCACTGACAATTTTTGCCGTTTACAGAACCTGAAAGGTTTTGAGATTTGGCATTTTATTTCTGCTGAATATTTTATAATATTCTTTAAGATTTCTTCATCTTTATTTATTATTTTATTTTTTTATAAATACGACGTCGTTTGCTATGTATGCAATGTGGACGCCATCACTATGTCTTCCGGCAGATGAAGGCGGGTTGTTTGCTTTGCAGCTTAATTTCCCGTTTACTCTTAGATTCAAAAAGTCAGAAAATAAAGTCTTAAAACAAAGAAATAAAGAGTGAAGAGATGGTAACTGTAATTAGAGAGAAAAGAAGGAAAAGAGTCAGAAGAAAGAAAGTGGAGAAACGTGAAGAAGCGGAAGTTAAAATACTAGAAAAGAATAAGGAAAATAAATGAGAACGAAGAAAGCAAACAATAATCCAATCTATTTACGTGATTTTATATACGAATGGGACTGATTTAGCTCAGTCGGTAGAGCATCCGCCTAAGTGCCACAAGGTGACGGATTCCATACCGGGCCTCACCGACTCAGTGTTTGGATCTGGGCGGTAAAGTGGGAAGCTAAAGGTAGGTGCGGCAACCCATTTCAGACACAAAAACAACCTACCTGCTCTAACGCAAGTGAAAAAGGGATAGACTCCTTCGTTATCCAGTTGATACCGGCAATAGACCGCTCCGCCGACTATTTAAGTGGCCACTTTAGCTCAGTCGGTAGTGCATAACCCTAAGAACCATAAGGTGACGGGTTCATACCGGACCTCACTAACTCAGCGTTTGGATGTGTATGTTAAAGTGGGGCGCTGAAGAGTGACGTGTGACAATCCAGCTCAGACGCAAAAACAATCTCCCTGGTCTAACGCAAGTGAAAAGAGGATAGACTCCTTCGCTATCCGGCTAATACCAACAATAGGCCGCTACACCGACTTTACTTTAGTGGCCGATTTTGTCCAGTTGGTAGTGCATCTGCCTCGGAAAATGGTTTCCGGGTTTGATCACCTGAATAGCAAAGCTTCGATAAGTGCGTTAAAAAGGGGAAGTGATCATACGTGTGGCGCTCCGTCCAAGACGCAAAAACAATCTTCCTGAGCTAGTGATCGTGAAAACAGGATAGACACCCTCGCTGTCCGGCTGATTGTTGAGATTTTTCAGCCTATAAGGTTAAAAGCCCACTCTATTTATAGACTCGGCCAGAACCATGTGTTATCTTTTGACCAATCACTTATAGTACTCTGCTGCTGATACAATACTTAAACTAACCATACTGGTCATAATTACACAGACCTTCGTGGACGATGGACATAGGATTAAATCACTGGACCTTTAACAATACGCAGGATAGGACTTATACGCTTACCAAAGGATTCCATAACTCAGGACTTACTGTAAGCCCTTTTCAACTGACCAAGGTGGCATTTAAAAACTTTACAGTAGGCTACTCTGCCGAGTTTACTACTTATATACTGTAAAATAATGACTGTGGAAGTCATCGGTGGGTTGATGTGGAATAAATGTAGAACAATTGGAAGATTCAATACTGAAAAAATCCAGAATAAGGAAATGTGGAATTCATGCGTGTGAATAACCGACCTTGGTTTCTGCTGAGAACTATAGTGTGGGTAAGAGAGATAGTGAAAAAGGAGAGTTTTTGGAGAGAAGAGACGCAAATAAGGGTCTGTCCTCCGAGGCTCTTTACTTGGGTTAAGAAAAAGAAATTAAACAATATCCAATCTTGCGTTCCTTATCAAAAATTTGAAAAATTACCTCTTTAAAAAGAATTTCGTGGGGTCGACACCATTACGGCCCCACAAATTCGCAGTATTCAAACCATAAACGTTTATTTTAATAGTTAAATTAATTATAAAGTCGGTATCAGCCAAACAGCGAGGGAGTCCATCCCTTTTCACTAGCACTAGACTAATGAGATTGTTTTTGGTGTCTGCGGTGGAGGGCCACACCTACCTCACTTTACCGCACAGATCCCCGTGCTACTCATATGCTGATTTGGCGAGGCCCGGTATCGAACCGGGAACCTTGGGTTCCTAGTTCAACGCTCTACCGACTGAACTAAACAATTAAGTTTCATATGAAATCTCTGCAAATTGTATGCTTTTTGGCAAGTTTCATATTAAATCTCTGCAAAGCGTATATGACAAGTTTCATATGAAATCCCTGCAAATTGTATGTTTTTTGACAAGTTTCATATGAAATCTCTGCAAATTGTATGCTTTTCGACAAGTTACATATGAAATCTCTGCAAATTGTATGTTTTTTGACAATTCATATTAAATATCTGCAAATTGTATGTTTTTTTGACAAGTTTCATATTAAATATCTGCAAATTGTATGTTTTTCGACAACTTCTGTATTAAATCTCTACAAATTGTGTGCTTTTTGACAACTTTCTTGTTTCCATTTACCTGTTGTACAAGTTATATATCAATATATGTGTTTGATTGTTGAAATGGGACATTATACATTTTTATGAATAAAAAAAATGAGTCCGTCTCTTTCGACGAAAGCGCGTGGTGTGATGGTTAAACTCATAGGAAATTGGCTCGTCGCCACGAGTTCAAATCCTGGATGTGGTAATTGCATTTCACTTAGCATTAATACCCTTGGGAAAGGTATGAATTCTACTCTCTTATCCAGCTATGGGTAAATAGTAGGACCGACTGGGCTCTTTAAACTTGGTTAGGCAACTGGTCTAGGAAAAGGAAAGCTCTGGATTCCAACCTGTTAAACTCAGTTTAAGAAATTGACATTGTGTCATATCCTGCTCGTGCGGAGGGGTTGGTAAATATATATATATGACCATTGTCGACGACTGACCGAATAGAAAAAAAGTGTGTGTAATATATATATATATATATTATATATATATATATATATGTGTGTGTGTGATGTGGGTGGGTGGGTGTGGGTGTGGGTGTGAAAAGTAATAAATGGTTTGCATTTATTACTTTTCACAACCACACCCACACACCCACATCCATCACACACCCACACACACACAACACATACACACACACACACACACACACATACACATATATATATATATAATATATATATATATATATATACACTTTTAAACGAATGAAACTCACACCAAACAGTCAATCAGTACAACCAACAATCGCCCTTGAAGACGACCAGTGAAATGGTTGAAAGCGCTTTGATAAAAAAATAATTACTTAGTGTTATTTATCTCTAATTTTATTGTATTATTCTCCAAAGCATTAAAATCAATTCTATGAATGAATTTATATAGAAAACCAATTAAAATAGCATTAGAATAAGTGTAATCTTTTTGTATACGTTCTTATTTCATTTCGTTAATCTTTCTAATTTAACATATTTCATTACATTAAAACTTAAATATTTACGGCTGGAAGGCGGATATTCTTGCAAGTATGTTAAATTATATTTCAATGTTTTTTTGTTTTGTTTTTGTTTTTTTTTTTGTTTTGTTTTTTTGTTCAACAGAATTGTCTTCAGGGGTGCACTGGGCCGAAATAAACTATCCAATTGTACGGAGTAATGTACGAGTGTAAGTAAAAAAGTTATGCCATTTTGTTTAAGACAGATATAATTACCAACACAGGAACATGTATGATACATCAAAGTGAAGCTGTTCTTCTGTGAATCACATCCCTACTTCTCTACATAGTCACGATTTCTCTCAATATCAATGTTCGACCTTCGAATAAGAGCATATATTCCTGCCCCGTAAAATTCTGTTGACTGTTCTTTGATCACTACAGATTTCACTTCCTCATCACTGGAATAATGTTTTCCTCAGAAGATAGGGATATATGCTCTCATTCGAAGTTAAAACACTGCTATTGAGAGAAACAATGACTATATAAAGAAGTAGGGATGTGATCAACAGAGGACCAGCTTCATTTTGATGTATGATACATGTTCCTGTGTTGGTAATTATACCTGTCCTAAACAAAGTGGCATTACTTTTAGACTCACACTCGTATTCCAGTAATTCGGCATTTTTTCCTAGCTAAGTTAATTTACTTATTCTTGGGTGATCTTTCTTCTAAGTAGAGGAATAGAAAAAATCTAAAAGAATGAGATCATAATCACCATAGATCATTACACTTTATTCGATTCTTTTAGGCGGGAGTCAATATTCTTTGTGCAATTATTTCGTAGAACAACTTCCGGCGAAACGAAATAAGTCAAATGAAAAGGAAAAAAAATGGTTGGATATAAAAGGAAAGCAAAAAGAACGTTTTCAAGAAAAAAAGGGTTAAAACAAAATGGACGTTCGTAGATAAAACACAAGAGATTAAGAAGATCAATCAAGCAAACTAGATCCATTGACTTTGTTGAAGAAAATTCTGTTGAGACAAATTACCTTTCGGTGAGTAAAGTTTCCGTCTAACATGACCGGTGGTTAATGGTATTGGTATATACTTATTGCGGGTATACAAACACAAGTGATAGAGAGAGTCTTCGGTGATAGAGAGAGACATACAGACAGATACATAGATAGATAGATAGATAGATAGCGTCTTGTGACTTCTTGCATATCTTCTTTCTTTTGGCCATCGTGATCGTCTAGTGTTTCCTCTTTACTTCTTTCTATCGTCTCTGGCCGGTGTTCTGTCGTCTAGATTCTAGCTGGGATACTACTAACCTCTTAGTTCTTGTCTGGCTGCTTCTAACTAAGGGCTTCTTTTCAAGTCATGCATAATTAACTAATACGACTTGTTGTCACTTTGACAAAGCTTTATTTCAGCCCATTTTTTAACTCAACGTGCGGACTGAGTTCAACCCCGTACTCACACCTCTGCACTGCGTGACATTTCGGCTGAAACTGAAAACCTAACTAGTCAAATCACCTGACGTGCGAGATTTCCGCCGTTACCAACGGTCTGTATTCATTTTTATTATTATTATAGCAGATTGCGGTCAGTAATAATTTTTTAAAAACATGAACTAACAGTTTTTAAATCCCGTTTTTTTTTTGTGAAATACGAGCAGAACCTGGAAAAAAGGAATGTTCTCTTCATATAAATACCAAACGCCACACGCGCAAATTTGGACACACAGAAATACCGATTAATGGGAGCCTTTTTACAGCACCTGAGGATTTGGGAGTATTTTTATTCGTTCCTTATCTATTTGTTTTAGCGGATGAAGATTCTAAGCACTTAATGTATGACAGCAACGATGACCCCTAAACTAGACAAAAAAAAACGGAAGTCCCAATTTTTCTGCAGAAGAGCGAAAACGGATATGTCCCTTCCTCCTGCTCTGTATAAAAATGAGAAGTAAGGGGACTCATCCTCTTTCACTGGATGCCTCACAAGGAAGCACACGTTGACTTTTCGTGCTCCGGTATGGGGGTATTTTAACTGAACTTAAGTTGTGAGATAATGGTAATGAATAGAATTTATGATAGAAATATTAACCTACTCTTCTCTCTTTCACTGAAAAGGCCACACCGAGCGAGCAAGAAATAAACAACCCCTTATGCCTATCTACAACCCACTATTCTTACCTATGTTGAATGTTGCTTGTTACCTATTAGTTGACCGGCCTCCCAAAATACTACTTTTATGGCACCGTGACTACGCTACACGATAACCGTTTCGGTGAGCACGCTAACTCGTAAGTCAAGGTACCGCTGTACTCAAATTTGTCCTTCGGTGGTCTGTTTGGTAAATGGCTAGCAAACTAGACTCGCAGGACATTGTTCGTTAATATGATTCTCACTTGGTGCCCCATCTGGCTTTGTAGCCCAGATCTGTAAATGACTGCCTCTTATTTTTGTCATTGTATCATACGATGTTCAGTAAATAATACGAATGATAAAAATGAAAATCTTAAAAAGAGAAAAAAAAATGGAAAAAGAAAGAACGATGAAATAGGATTGCATACAATAAGGAAATCATAAAAATTACTGAAAAAAAAATGGTAAAAAAAATGGATGAAATTAAATAAATCTTGCGACCAAAAAAAGAAAAAAATGAAGAAAAAATGTTTGTTTTTTTTCCCCTGTACTTTGTGCTTTTTGGGCGATCCGGTTTGACTCGGGAAAATTTCCGGAGGAAAGAAAAAAAAAAAAACGAAATCATTTGTGATAATGCTGAATAAACTCAGTGAGAATCCACCTGTGACAGGTGGAAAATCGATGAGAATATTTGCTAAGATGTACTTTGAAGCTCTTTTCATTTCAGTCGGAATATTTTTTCGTTCCCCCCCCTCTCCCTCTCTCTCTCTCTCTCCCTCTCTTTCTCTCTCTCTCTCTCTTCTCTCTCTCTTTCTTCTCTCTTTCTCTCTCTCTCTCTTTCTCTCTCTCTCTCTCTCTCTCTATATATATATATATATATATATATAATATATGTTGTGTGTGTGTGTGTGTGTGATTGTGTGTGTGCCTGTCAGTGTCAGTGTGTCAGTGTCTCGTGTATGTGTTTCTATGTGTCAGTGTGTGTGTGTGTGTTTATGTGTAAGTAAGTGTATCAGTGTGTGTGTGTTAATGTATGATATATATATATATATATATATATATATATATGTGTGTGTGTGTGTGTTGTGTGTGTGTCAGTGGGTGTGTTAATGTATGTGATATATATATATATATATATATATATATATATATAATATCACATACATTAACACACACACTGAAATACACTCACTCACACAGAAATGTATGTATGTGTCAGTGTGTTTCTATATGTGTCAGTGTGTCTGTTTATGTGTGAGTGAGTGTATGTCAGTGTCTCAGTGTGTGTGTGTTAATGTATGTGATATATATATATATATATATATATATATATATATATATATATATATATATCACACATACATTTAGACACACACCGACACACTGGCATACACTCACTCACACATACACACAGAGATACTGACAGATACAAACACGCACTGCCACTCACAAACACACACACACACATACACACAAACACTGACACACTCACACACATACAAACACAAACACTGACATACTAACTCTGATACACACACTAAGACACATACATACAAACTGAGACACACACATACACACACACACACACACTGTCACACACACATACACACACAAATACACAAACTGATACAAACACACTGACACACTAACACACACACAAAACACACGCACACACATACACACACAGACTCACATATTTCCATTTTCTTTCTCCTTTTTTTGGTTGAGATATGTCATGTTGGATATTCGGTAATCTCTAAGACCAGAAGTTTAAAGTTTCTTCCTCAATCAAAGTGTATTTGGCAATCGGATTCTTTTCACCGAGTTGATGGAAACGGCCAAATCCAAAAGATGATATTTCCAACCAATTCCAAATTATTTCATTTTCTTTTTTATTTTATTTTCTTTTTCTTTTCCTTTTTCTCTTCCTTTTTCTTCTCTGTGTATTTGTAAGGATTCATAGAAATGAAGAAAAACTGACATCTTTTATTAAATGATTCTATGTCAAAAGTTAATGACCTCCCCCCCCCCCAAAAAAAAACCCCCATCTTGTTACATACATAGACCACGGAGATTATTTTATACATCTTGTTACATACATAGACCAGGGAGATTATTGTTACATACATAGACCAGAGAGATTATTTTATGTGTCTGAGGTGGGGCGCCACACCTACTGTCAGCTCCCCACTTTACCACAGAGAAGCAGTGCTACTCATACGCTGAGTGGGCGATGACCGATATCGCATCGAAACTACTAGTTTCCGGGTTCGATACCGGTCATCGCCCACTCAACGTATGAGTAGCACAGCTTCTCTGTGGTAAAGTGTGGAGCTGACGGTAGTCGTGGCGCTCCACCTCAGATACATAAAATAATCTCCCTGGTCTAGCGCTAGCAAAATGGGGATAGACTCCTTCATTGACCGGCTGATACCGACAATAGGCCACTTTGCCTACTTTCATACTGAATGCTCTAGCTAATTATGAACAAATTACGAGACAGATTAAAAAGTATTGGTACTCAAATAATCTACTTTTTGAATTTCAAAATTTATTATCATGAAAACAGTACTAAAAAAAGCAGCTCTACGGCCACCCACCTCTTATCATACAAGGCATCCGGGTAAGGTGATTATTACCAAATTACGAGGCTAATAAAAAGTATTTGCCTTTCAAAACCTGTTTCAGGGGGGCGAGAAGAGGCAAACATTATTCCAGTGACGAGGAAGTGAAATCTACAGTGAACAAGTGGCTCAAAGAACAGTCAACAGAATTTTACGGGGCAGGAATACATGCTCTCATTCGAAGGTGAAACATTGCTATTGAGAGAAAACGTGACTATGCGGAGAAGTAGGGATGTGGTCCACAGAAGACCAGCTTCATTTTGATGTATGATACATGTTCCTGTGTTGGTAATTATACCTGCCCTAAACAAAATGGCATTACTTTTTGATTCACCTTCGTATAATTTCAGCGTGGATTCGATGGGGCTATCCCCCATGCAAGACTTACTCCCCATCCTTGCCTAAAAGGGACAGGGCTGGTTTATTGCTGAAGGCTCTGGGGGCCTCAAAAGAGGCACGTTGAAGGAATACCTGCAATTTTTAGCACTAGCCATGTATTGTTGCATACCCTCTTCATTACTTCTTCACTTACTCTATTCTTCTGGCCGGCTTTGGTATTCTGATCGTCTTTGGTATTTCTATCATCTATCTTGACTTGGTCTGTCTAGCGTTTTGGATCTGCTACCTTCTAAGGTCTAGCGTCTAGAGTTGACTTGGGGACTTCGGTCTGGTTTTCTGTTAGGGATTTCTCTCTATCAGAAGCCCTGTGTGATTGTTAGTTTTTAGATAATAAACACAAGACTTCAATTTATTTTGATGTTACTTTATTTTCAATCCCCAACCCAGACATCTGCTAACTAACATAGCGCGCGTGAGTTCCAGTCTTAGGCAGGACCTAAAATGGCCGACTGCTCTGCCTGACGTCTAACTGCAAACTGGGGACTCTGAAAAAGGTCCCACGTGATTTCACATATTTGGCGGGCTTCTGTAATTTTCCATGGAAGGACCCGGCCATGATATGAAAAGGGCCATCCCCTCAGAATTACAGGGAATTGACAATAATCTTATGCAACCGCATAGATTATGTAACAGTATGAGGTTCGTTTGTGCACTACTCCCAACGTTCAACGATCCTTGTTTTCGACTGAAATAGGGGATCCGTAAATAACTACTTACCTGGTCTTCGTGCTCTGTGTCCATTTTAAGAATTGATCGTATAAACATGCACAATGTTTGTAAAATGATAATAATCAAGGAAGCATGACTCTCTTTTTTTTTAAATAGTGAAGAACATAGAATAGCAATGTCAAAATGTCTTAACAATGAATGTCTCATCAGTTGTCTTTACTTTAAGTTCTCTTAAAAAACCTTATTCAGATAAAGTGTTAAAGCCATAGTAAAGAAATATAACCGATAATGAATTATATATCTATATCTTATTATAATGGAGATTGTGTGCTTTTCTATCTGTAACCGAAACTATATCACTACTCAAATTACAAGTCCCTTAGTTATTGACATTACATTCTCAAGGATTTTATTATTTAATTTAACCTATTATTAATAAAATTGTTTACATTATTAATACTGTTAACTATATCTACATACTAAGAACATACAATTTATATTTATATATACAACAAAATAGCGGTTTACAGTGTGAACGGGAAGGCTAATTTGCATATTGATACTAAAGATGTGATTTTAATAAATATGTGCTTAGTATTATTGATTTTTAATTGTTTGGTTTTATTTTAATGAATATAAGCAAAAATCTCTTCAATGAATCTTAAATGAAATCCATTAACAAGAACGAATAACTGACATTTTATTATTTACTTCCTCTTTTAACTAAATACTTAAATTAGAAAAAATAACAATGAAAGACGAGAGTGATGGAAGAGTAAGTTTCAGTTGTTCTATTTATTCGATTATACCCCCTCTGTTTCAAATCTTTTTATCTGCATTCTTATTTAGTTTCATTAGCCTTTCTAATTTAATACGATATTTTATTCCATTAAAACTTGAATACTTGCACCCGGAGGGTGCATATATTTGCTAGTATATATAAAGGGAAGTTGTGTGTATATGTATATCCGGATTATATCTATACATATATAAAGGGCAGTTTGTGTGTATGTATGTCCGGATGATATCTATACGTATGATGTCCGGATGATATCTATACATATATAAAGGGAAGTTGTGTGTATGTATGTCCGGATGATATCTATACATATATTTTGTGTGTATGTATGTCCGGATGATATCTATACATATATAAAGGGCAGTTTGTGTGTATGTATGTCCGGATGATATCTATACATATATAAAGGGCAGTTTGTGTGTATGTATGTCCGGATGATATCTATACATATATAAAGGGCAGTTTGTGTGTATGTATGTCCGGATGATATCTATACATATATAAAGGGCAGTTTGTGTATGTATGTCCGGATGATATCTATACATATATAAAGGGCAGTTTGTGTATATGTATGTCCGGATGATATCTATACATATATGTTCCACCTTCGAATGAGAGCATCTTGGACTGGTAAGATGTAAAATATCAGGGTGATTCCAGGTGGTGGGAAGGCATCCACCCAGGCAACACCAGCCCACTTGATTTAAAGGGCAGGGATGGGTTCATTGCCCAGTGCCTCAAGCACCTTGAAAAAGAATATTGAAAAGATACACGCAATTTTTAGCACTTGCCAAGCATGAGCTTAGGTTCATGCGTGGTTCCCCGCCTAAATCAATCCTTGTTTTCAGCTGACATGGTGAGATGTCAATAAATAATCTTAGTATTAAAATCATGTCACTGACTGCTATTCCTACAGATAATGATAATGAACTGGCAGAGAATATCGTTTTGATTATTGAATAATAGTGAGTTATCAAGTATCTGGTAAGTAAACCTGCACAAGCACAAATATTTGGTAAACTGTATTTAGAAAAAATGTACATGAATAAGAAAAAATCCTAATAGTCTAATCTAGCTTCAAATTCTAAACTAGATTAAAAGAACTTACTAGCAGGGCCTGTGGATATAACACAGTATAATAATTTAATTATTACTATCTGTTGGTTTGATTTGTTTTGTTTCATGGCATATCAAACTCGGTGGGTCATTTAATGCCGATAAAGTTGTGAAATAAATTCATTCTTAATGCATAATACAATTTTGTTTATCAACTCATGTTTTTCTATTTAACCCATAGATGGGACCCTAGCAGGTACTACCACTCCGGGTCAGAGTGGACCAGGGAGCAGTGGTTATGAAGGGGTTCTCCACATTCCCGTAACCTCCAAAACTGGAACCTCACGATCAGATAGAGTTTAACGTCACTACCAGGACGTAGATCCTCAGTCACCACCTTCTAGTGATAACAAGGGGTTGGGGCTTGCCATAAGGGCAATAGGGTTGGGAAAATCATATACGTGCTAGGGCTTGTCGTGACCAGTCGATTGATCGGAGAGGGCCTCTCCAACCGCCCGTCTAGCCCAAGATAGGACCAAAGTGGAGTATTGCAAGTCATCCACCTGGTTCTATCCTTAAGCATCACGGGTCGCCACCCACGGCCAACAGGTGGACCCATTGGGAGAGTCTTATCCCTCTGCAGAGGTGCAGTCCGTGCATTCTAACGCCCCAGCCAACAGGGCGGTATGTGCTGGTGAAATACACTTGTATAGACCTCTGTCTATCTCACCCAGAGAACATACTAGCAGGACATGTGGATATAACACAGTAAAATAATTTAATTATTACTACGTTTGATATGTTTACTTAAGAGTTATTGAAAATACTTCAATATGTAAAAAGTATAATAATCTTGATTTAACTGTCTCTCTCACTCTTTTCTTACTTTCCTTCTTTGCACCTTTTCATTATGTTCGATTGAAACAGATTAGCGTTATCGTTTCCATGACCTCGCCCCTTCTCTCTATCTTTCCCATTCTCTCCTTGTTTCTTCCTTTCTTATTGTATTTTTCTGTGTAGCATGTCTTTTTCATCCCTGTCTCTCTTTATAATATAAAGGAATGGTCTATTTTTGAGCTGAGGTGACGATATTCATAAAACATAATAATTCGACGAATAAGCGAAACACGATACTCTATTAACATTTTTGCATTTCAACTTGGACGATTTGGAAGTTCTCATTTTCAACCAGAGGTTTTTGAAGATGATAACGGTCCGAAGATTAAGGAACAAGCGTATTAATAAATAATTAATAATTGATAAATAAATATCACATGTTAAATAAACAAATTAAAAATAAATATGACGAGTTTTAATGGAAAGAAACCGGAATCCAATTTCACTTCCTTCCTGATGTTTTTTTTACCCTTTTAATACATTATTTTTGAGAGGAATTAAAACAAATCTTTGGAACTGAAAATAGCTAGCGAGATTGAATTAATTCCACATCTGATTTTTCTTCCCAGGCCTGGGGACATTTCCTCTTTTAAACATTATAGCAGTACGACATCCTGTTTTATTTCTGAAGAAAATAATTAAATAAAAGTACAATACGAATAAATAAATATGCTTTGCACTAAACCACCGTCCTTGTATCAATTTTCTTATGAATTATTATATTCGTTCATATTTGTCAACAGTGAAAATAGAATAAAAAATCATCAAAAGAGATATCCAAACAATTTTTCTGTTTCCTGGAATTCTGGGATACTATGCACGCTTTTACATTTCCTGGGAAAATTTCCGATTTTTTAAAAAATTTTAACGCTTTTAAAACTTTAATAACTCAATTTATTTAAATTGCAGAACGAATTATATTCACTTTAATTGGTTAAATAGTTAAAATTTGAAGGATGCTGGAAGTATTTTACAAATATTAGCATGCATTTATTCCCTTACTCTCGGCCGCACTGTCGACTGGGGCGTTAGAATACACCGACTGCACCTCTGCAGAGGGGTAATATCCCCCCAATGAGGCCACCTGTTGGCCGTGGGTGGTGACCCGTGATGCTTAAGGATAAAACCCACCACGGGCTGAGCAGTCCATGACTTGCAATATTCCACTTTAGGATTTTCTTGGGCTAGACGGGCGGTCGGAGAGGCCCCCTCCGATCAATCGGCTGGACACGTCAAGCCTTAGGACCTATATGATTGCCCGAAGCTTATTGCCCTTATGGCAACCCCAATCCTTCTTATCATAAGGTGCTAGAAGGCGGTGGCTGAGGGTATACATGTCCTGGAATGACGTTAAACTCTATCTGATGGTGAGGTTCCAGTTTTGGAGGTTTGGGGAATGTCGAGCACCCCTTCATCACCATTGTTCCCAGGTCCACTCTGCAGAGGGGGAAGACTGTACTAATGGGGTCATCTGTCAACCGTGTGTGGCGACCTGTGGTGCTTAAGGATAGAACCCAGGTGGTTAAGCAGTCCATGACTTGCAATATTCCACTTTAGCCCTGTCTTCGGCTAGCCGGGTGGTCGGAGAGGCCCCCTCCGATCAATCAACTAGTCTCTTCAACTCCTAACACCTATATGATTGCCCCAACCCCTGCCCTTATGGCAAGCCAACCCGTGTTAAGGCGGCTTGGGTTCAATGGAATGGTTAAACTCTAAATTGAGGTTCATTGTCCTTTCATCACCACTCTGGTTGACCTATTAGGGTCCCATCTATGGGCTAAATAGAAAAATGTATTTATAAAAAAAAGTATCCATTAGAATTGAATTTATTTCAAAATTTTATCGGCATTAAATGACCCACTGAGGTTGATATGCCGTAAAACAAACCAAACCAAACCAAATCAATGAACAAACAAGACCAGTTTCTTTTAGCAGGATGTAATCATATCTAAATGCAATAAGGGAAATATTACTTTGGTCATTACTTCGGCAAGACGGACGGTCAGAGAGGCCCCATTTGATCAATCGCCTGGTCATGTCAAGCCCTAGCACCTATATGAATGTTTTGACCGTATTGCTCTTATTGCAAACCTCCAACCTTTGTTATCATACACATGCTAGAAAACGGTGGGTGTCTTAGTGTGCTAGGTATGACGTTAAACTGGAGCTACTGGTGAGATTCCAATTCTGAAGCTCTAGGGAGTATGAAGTACCCCTTCATTGCCATTTCTCTGAGGTCCACTCTGACCCAGATTGGTAGTACCTGTTAGTGTCCCATTTATTGGTTAAATAGATAAAAGATAATAATAAAAACTTCTTTCTTTTTCTTTTGTTCTTCTTTTACTATTTAATTTTCATTCAATCGTTCTTAACTTCTTTTTTTTAATATCTTTTTTCATTATTTTACTTCTTCTATTATCATATAATTCTTTTTATTCTTTTCTTATTTACTTATTTTTTTATCTTGTCAATTTTTTTCTTCCTATCTATGGATTGAATAGAAAAATGTGTTTCTAAAAAAATTGAGTATCCATTGATAATGAATTTATTTCAAAACTTTGTCAGCATTAAATGACCCACTGAGATTGATATGCCGTAAAACAAAACAAACCAAACCGTTTTTACTTTCTATTTTGTTTCTTCTTTTTCTGCATTTTTCTTCCTTTTGTGGACATTTTCATACTTCATTTTTCTTTTTTTCTTTCATAATTTACTAGCAGGGAAACCGGCATTGCCCGGGATTTAAAATGTTGAAAAATAGATCTCTTATCTATGTTTATAAATAGATTAATAAAAATTCTATTTATTTGTTTTATTATCTTTTATTCTTTATAAATTCTTGTTTTTAAGTTGTTCATTTTTATTATTATTTTAATATCTATTTATATAAAAATGAATTTTTAAAATGATTAAAAAAACCAGTTCAACAATATTGTGAATGCCCTAAAAGAATGAATTAAACAAAAACCCATTCGGTATAAAATAACCCAACACGGGTTGGCATTCCGTAGAATCCAACCAACTAACATCATTTGTTTGTTTGTTTTGTTTTACGGCAAATCAATCTCAGTGGGTCATTTAATGCCGATAAAGTTTTGAAATAAATCAATTCTTAATGGATAATACAATTTTTTTATAAATACATTTTTCTATTTAACCCATAGATGCGACCCTAACAGGTACTACCACTCCGGGTCAGAGTGGACCTGGGAGCAATGGTGATGAAGGGGTGCTCCACATTCCCCAAACCTCCAAAACTGGAACCTCACCATCAGATAGAGTTTAACGTCATTCCCAGGACATATAGACCCGCAGCCACCGCCTTCTAGCACCCATATGATAAAAAGGGGTTGGGGTTGCCATAAGGGCAATAGTGTTGGGAAAATCATATAGGTGCTAGGGCTTGATGACCAGCCGATTGATCGGAGGGGCCCTCTCCGACCGCCGTCTAGCCCAAGGGGCCAAAGTGGAGTATTGCATGTCATGAACTACTCATCCACCTGGGCTCTATCCTTAAGCATCACGGGTCGCCACCCACGGCCAACAGGTGGCCCCATTGGGGGAGTCTTACTCCTCTGCAGAGGTGCAGTCGGTGCATTCTAACGCCCCAGCCGACAGGGCGGTACTAACATCATCAACCTGGATCCGTTGTTTAACAGTTGTGAGGCGGATACTGTATCTGCCTACACATTATTGTGAGACTAAAGCAAACGATACAAGCGCAAATTGATAAATGAGGCAGTGTAGACCTTGTATTTTCATGTTTGTCAAATGCTTTAGACGATCCAAGACTTTTACACAGAAAGTACAAAAGAGCATTTCCAAAGCAAATAACTTGCAATCGTGACAACCAAGAAAATAGTTTTCACTGTGGTGTAAGATAAAACAAATACGAACGTCTCAGTAATTTACAACATCCTATAAAGTGAAAAAATCCAATAACAGAACGAGTGTCCGAAGAAGACTAGAATGTTCTTTGCTTCTCTCTCTCTTTCTCTCTCTCTCTCTCTCTCCACACACACACACACATACACACACACACACACTCTCCTCTCTCTCTCTCTCTCTCAATTTCTCTCTCTCTCTCACTCTCAATTTCTATATCTTTCTCTCTCTCTCTCTCTCTCTCTCTCTCTCAATTTCTTTCTCTCTCTCATACACACATACACATACACACAAGCACATACACACATACACACATACACACACACACGCGCGCTCTCTTCCCCCTCTCTCTCTCTCTCTCTCTCTGTCTCTGTCTCTCTGTCTGTCTGTCTGTCTCTCTCTCTGTCTCTCTCTCTCACACACAGACACAAAACAACACAACTAAGGCTTCCTCAAAGATACACTACCGTTGATTTACTTTGGTGACACACACATACAAACACACACACACACACATACACACAAACACACACATAATTAAGGCTTCCTTAAAGATACACTTACCACTGTTCACTAACGTTGATTTACTTGGGTGTTTCTTTTGCACACACACACCCCCTCTCTCATTCTCTCTCTTCTTTTCACTCTTGCACACACTCTCTCACTCTTTCTCTCACATTTTTTCTTTCACACTCACACGCTTTCTCGTCCTCTCTGTCTCTCTCCTTCATCTGTCTGTCTCTCTCTCACTCTCTCACCTCTCTCTCTCTCTATATATATATATATATTATATATATATATATATATATCTTCTCACTCCTCTCTCTCACTTTCTCTCTCTCTCACTCTCTCTATCTTTCTCACACACACACACACACACACACACACATACACACACACAACTAAGGTTTCCTCAAAGATACACTGACCACTGTTCACTAACGTTGATTTACTTTGGTGATTTTCTTTAAGCTTCACCTGGTCATTGTGTGTTTGTGTTTGTGTTTGTGTTTGTGTTTGTGTTTGAGCATGTGTGTGTATATGTTTGTGTGTGTGTGTGTGTGTGAGTGTGTGTGTGTGCGCGTGCGCCTCTGTTTTCATTCTGAGATTGTCACATGATGTCAAGAAAACCAGCTCGTATTGGTTGCGCGAAACCTACATTTTGGCAAGTTATTCAGGAACAGATTTGTCACTAATTTGCTTCCATAGTCGGCGTCCCCATTAGAGGTTGTTTATCGAATATTGAATCTTTCTTCTCCTCTATCAACATGTGAAAAGATAGAAAGATAGATAGATAGATATAGGAAGTGTGAGATAAATACAAACAAGCTTAGGAAGAAAAAAGAAAGAAAGAATGAAATAAAGAAAATAATTATATATATATATATATATATATATATATATATATATATATGTTTGGCTGAACTCGTGACGATTCTTGTCGTACGAGTTTCTGTTTCAAGGTGTCTGGCCATCTTTTTGGTGTCAGGGTGGAACTGGTGTAGTAATCCACCAAAGGTGTCTCTACGAGCGCTTTCGGCATCTCGATCTGCCATCTACCGGCAATCATATATGTCTACTCTGTAGCAGATTCTTCAGAAGTCTCAGTGGGAAATGAAAAAAAAAACAGAAAATGGTCTTACTTGCGCGCGAGTTGACTACATTTGAGCTTGTGATTTACTAAAATAAATAAAGAGTGCTCAATATCAGTGTTAATATAGCGTAGACAGAGGGTCAAAGGGGCTTGGTGGCTGTCAGTTATTTTCCAACCGACCGCTCTTGGTTTGAGGATCACATAAGTGACGTTATTTTATCTGTACGCTAATCTCTATTACTGATATTGAGCACTGTTAATTTATAAATATAGCAAACTATTTATGTGAGGGTGTATGTGTGAATGTGTGCGAGTGTGCGAGTGTGTGCATATGCGTGTGTGTATGAGTAATGTAAAAAGATAAATGCAACAAAAATCATATATATATCGTTATGGAAGCATGGAAATGAAATCAACGGCACATGGTTACTCACAGTTTCCCGTGTATACGATTATCAAACCAACTGGCTGGATTAGTTATAATGTGGTATTTTAAGTGATAACGCAGCTGTTGATGATTTAAACATGACGATGCTAAGTTTATTGAACGATGCCACTTAATTATCTTCAGGGAGAGAAGTTTTTTTTTCATACACGGATTTTTATGAATTTTTTTCTGTTTATAAAGATCTAACTCAAAATGTATTGATTTTTCATTCAAACAACTAAAAACATCTGATTTTTTTTGCACGTACATACTATACTGACACAGTACGATGCATCTCGGTTTTATTGACGTCCAGACGCCAAGACTGTCACTCAGTGCACCATCATTACTGGCCCTCGCCAACCCAGCGTATGAGTAGCACAGGGATCTGTGAGGTAAAGTAAGGAGCTGATGGTAGGTGTGGTGCTCCTTCTCAGATGAAAAAACAATCTCCTTGGATGGATGTCCTGAGGAGGGCGTGCAAAAACAAATTAAAAGCCCCAATGTGTTGCTTGTGCGTACTCTCATCATACACAAACCCGGAGACCGCCCACGCGTAGCATTCACACAATGTTATGCAAAAGACACAGCCTCCTCATGCAAATGACAACTCTACCGTTGGACCAAAGGGTTGCTCCCCAAGAAAACATATAAGGCGGACACATAAATGTCTTAGCCAGTGAGCCAGTGAGCTGCCATCTTGCCGGTCCGTCTGATTGAAGGTACTGGATATTTACCACCTACCCCACGTGTATGGGTTAGGTACAAAGCTCAATTAATGTGAGACCACCCACTCATGGGTGGCGGGTGCAAAAATTGCGTTGAACCCGTCGGCATTACCCTCAAGCCTCCCCAGGCACTGGGCAATGAACCCAACCCTGCCCCTTTAAATCAAGGGGACGGGTGTTGCCTGAGGGGATGACCCCCTGGGATCAACGATCTTAGCTCGTAAGGTCCAGGGCCAGTTCCTCTGAAGGTTCACTTTTGTCTGTTGGTCCGTTTGACAATTACTAATAAATAATTACCTGTTACTGAGAACCTCTTTTTCTTCGATGATAGCTAATTTTCAATTAAGAACTTATTTCTTCTCCATCAATTTGACGGGAAATGACAACCATAATTTTTAAACACCTGCAAAAATTAATTAAAATTTTAATATAAAACAAAGCGAAGAAATGGCATTACAAGTAATTATCCAACGAATGTTGAGATATGACTATTTAGATTAAAATGTTATTACAGTAAAGTATATTTTGGCACACATGATGGAGTTGATTACTTCAATTCTTTAAATCTTGTTTGTATTGGCAATAGATTTAATTAAATCTCCACGAGTGAAGACAACAGTTCAATACTTAACTGGATGACTGTTTAACCAGCAGTAACAGTTAGATAATGTAAACAACCTTTTATCTTTTTATTCTTTTATCAAAATGAATTGATTCAACATTAAATGATCCGAAAAAAGTCGATATACCAATTTTGTGTTAGATTTATTTATGTGTACCAATAAACTGCTAGATATAATTTAAATTAATTTGCAAACAGATCTATTTGACCCATAGATTAGGCCTTAACATGTAGTACAACTCTGGATCAGAGTAACCTGGGAGTAATTGCAATGAAAGGGTACTCCATACTCCCCAGAACATTAAAACTGGAACGTCATCACTAGATGCAGTTAATACAGGATACTAAATTAAAAGAAATAATGTCAGAGTTCTTGTGTATTAATTTCATTAACTTCTTGTGTATTAATAAATTGGTAGAAATAATTTTCATAACTTAATTGTGTATTAATAAATTTGGTAGAAATAATTTTCATTAACTTCTTGTGTATTAATAAATTGTAGTAACTTTTGTGTATTAATAAATTGGTAGAAATAATTTTCATTAACTTCTTGTGTATTAATAAATTGGTAGAAATAATTTTCATTTTCATTTAACTTCTTGTGTATTAATAAATTGGTAGAAATAATTTTCATTAACTTGTGTATTAATAAATTGGTAGAAATAATTTTCATTAACTTGTGTATTAATAAATTGGTAGAAATAATTTTCATAACTTCTTGTGTATTAATAAATTGGTAGAAATAATTTTCATTAACTTCTTGTGTATTAATAAATTGGTAGAAATAATTTTCATTAACTTCTTGTGTATTAATAAATTGTAGAAATTAATTAATATTGTAATAAAATGTGTAAGTAGAAATAATTTTCATTAACTTCTTGTGTATTAATAAATTGGTAGAAATAATTTTCATTAACTTCTTGTGTATTAATAAATTGGTAGAAATAATTTTCAATAACTTATTGTGTATTAATAAATTGGTAGAAATAATTTTCATTAACTTCTTGTGTATTAATAAATTGGTAGAAATAATGTTCAACTTCATGTGGATGAAATAGAATAACTAAAGAAACAAACCCGAAAACTACTTAAAGGATCGATAAATACCTGTCGTGAATTGCTAATAAAGAAACGTAGCATTCTAAAGCAGACCTTTATAATCGACAGAATTGAGGGTTTTTTCTTTTCTTTTTTTTTGGGGGGGGGGGGGTCAAGGGGCTTTAAAATGTTACACCTTTCAGACTTTGACTTGAAAGCTTGGTGAACATAGAGGAGATTATCGTGATAATTTGCTGTCGGTAAAGAGATAATGCACATATATCTCAGAGAAACCCTGTTCTTTTCTTTTACTGTAGCGAGGGCGGCTGTGTAGAAGGAATGCCAAAAATGAAATACAATGAATCTCTTTTGTTCAAGTTCGAACAGATTTCATTGCTGGAGGTTTCTTATCTGTCCAGTCTTTTGAGTTATTCTGCACCTCCAAACGTGAGCTTATTTTAAACGCTAAATGTTGTTGTTGTTGGCATCCTTCCGTCTACGAGAGACGATGAAGTAGTGTCAAGGTTTTTGTTAACTTGAACTTGAACTGCATAGCCTGGGTGGGTTCATATGGAGGATGAGCTGTTGCCCGTGCAGCAAATCCCCCCTCTACACACTGCCGCTGTGATCCAAAGGAAAGGTAAGGTACCAATGCAGTTTGGCAACGGTATTGTCGCAGGAGTTGATGGGTAGCACTGGATTTCAGCATCACACCACCTTAGGGACTCCAGCTCCTGATTTATTTTCGGGGTTTACTCCCTTAGCCTTTCTTGAGGGCAACAGAGGTTCTGTGTCGGACTTCTTGAGTTGATGGGTTGCCGACCAAGGCTAAAGAGCCCATTCAGACCCATTTGGGGATTTATGCGAGTAGTAAGTACCCCAATCTTACCACTATCGGTGTTCCTGAAAAAGAATTGAGGTTGGGGATATGGTTTATTTTGCATTTGTGTATCAGATAAGTAACAGTACCTTCAGGTCAGTTTTTTTTAATTTAGGATAGCGTAGACACAGAGTCGCCTGTGCGATCATTAGATCAAGTGATTCCTTTGTGCTGGGTATCCCTTTCTATACTGTTATGTGGGGTATTATAGGGAGGGTGATCTACTTTGCATGGCACGATGGAAATGTTTATGTAATTTATAGAGCATGGTTCTCTACCTGGTTACATCATCTTACTTTTGTGTTTTGTCAATATATTTACAATATTTTTTAGGCTCTACTCATTATGATATTTTTGCGTTCTCTTTTGCAGTTCTTTTTTCTGGTGGTAATCCTGTGATGAGACTCAGATGAAAACAAACATTTTTGTTAAGGATGAATTCGCTTATCATTGCAATTCCAATATATTTACCATACATATATCAATACGCTTGTTACGAAATCTTCCGTTCGTTATCATCCTGTAACACCCTCTGGTCAAAAATGAGATCGTCCAAATTGTTCAAGATGCAGTACAAAATGTAAATCCAGATTATTTGGTGTTACTTAATCGCTGATTTCTTTTTTGTCCCATTTTATTTAACCCAATTTTAAAAATGAAACATTCCAAATGGTCGTTGCGAGCAAGTGTCAGGCGAATTTCTGGAACAATCTAGATATTTTCCAACTCGTGTTTTTGTCACTTTTTGTCGGCTGATTAATGTAGATATTATAAACACCTACCCCCAAATTTTTAATTCGATTTAAATATTTTATAACTACACTTTAAGAGAGACAGACAGACAGACAGACAGAGACACGGGAAGAGGGAGAGGGAGTGGGAGAAAGAAAAATAGAGAGAGTTAAATTAATATTATTATACTTTTTACATATTTAAGTATCTCGCAATAACTCTTAAGTAAACATATCAAGCGTTGTAATAATTAAATAATCATACTGTGGTATATCGACTGTTTCTACTAGATTATTATTATTATCATCATTATTATTATTTATTTATTTATTATTTTTCATTTTATCTTATATATTTACTCATTTCATCTTTATTTTTCATTTCTATTTCTGAACTTACATATTCTCTATGGCTGATTTTGAGCACGCTTTATTAAAACATATAGTAAGCTAGATTATATATATATATATATATATATATATATATATATATATATATATATATATATCAATTAACTTTCAAAAATTAGGTATGACTTCAATGAAGCACATATTCTCCCAAAAATTGTCGGCTAAAAAAAGCCATATCAAAACACATCTTTTTTTTGTTTACTTCTCATACTGTCGAGTAGTAAAGTCACCATAAGTGGAATGTAACCTACTTCTAAACAAAACGAAAAATCTGGGAAGGGCTTGCTGGTATAATGGTTAGAGTCTCTGTCTGTCAGCTTGATAGTCAGGGTTCGAATCACACACAAAGCTGTGTTCCTGTCTATAGCTCTGCTGATGAGGCCTAATAGGCTTAAATGTACATACAGAGATTGATTTTTCTCGATTTGTTTAGTCTTACATTTGAATAGGTATTCCCGCCTAATTCATTAATTATTAATTAATTAATTTTCAAAAATTAGGAATGACTTCAATTAAGCACAAAAATTGTCGGCTAAATAAAGCCATATCAAAACACATCGTTTGTTTGTTTACTTCTCATATATATATATATATATATATATATATATATATATATATATATATATATGGTACCTTTGATCTTACTCTCATTAAAAGCATTTATGTTTACAGCTTCCTATCATCAATAACTCTTGCTCCAAGAGAACTTGCAGATTTCTAATGCAATGTCGAACCGAAGTTTTCTGTAAGATTGTCGTGTAGAACCATTCAACTCATTTTGCCTTTCAAATGATATTGTTGAATTAAACCCAGAAAGAGCACCTCGTATTTGTCTGTAATGAACACAGAGATTCAATCAGCTACAAACCCGGCTCTATTGATACGACCATAACAGGAGATACATAATCAAATTCAGTTATAATTCTATGAAAAACTAATTACAATACCATAACGTCTAGAAATGTGATGCTAAAAGCATCAAGTCACTGTTCTTTTTTTGACATATGGCAATCATATCTATATCTATATATATAAAAGGAAGTTTGGTATGTACGTGTTGACGTATAACTAAAAAACGAGTAGTCGTTCAGATTTGAAATCTCACATACTCCTTGATATGCTTATAAATAAGAAACACACAAACATTGGGTTTTGATTTATAATAATTAAGCGATATAATACAATAATTAACAAAAAAATAAAAAATACAGTATTCACACCCTCCACCCCACCCTACTCACGTCGACACGAGTTTAGTTTTAAACTTCCCAGAAAGAAGACTCTGTTGCTGTATGAAAGAAAATACGAATGTTCATTTCAAAAAACAAAAACTAAAGTTAAGCTGACACACACACACATCCCGTCTCCCGTCGGCACAATTCATCTTTGAAGTAGCGTCAACACAATTCCAAACTGTAACAAAAGAGACAGTTCTAAAACTGAAAAAAAACTCCCATCCCACTCATCGGTGCAGGCTTAATATTTGGAGTGAGTACATCCCTGCACCTACCTCAAATAATTTTTATTTCTTTAGGCTTTGAACTTCTATGAATATGGTCATAGAAAGGCAAATGATACTCATGTATTTTAAATCGATTATATGCTGAAGTCATATTTGTTTTATTCATTATTACTGGGTATTCAAATTATTTCTAATTCATTTTTAAACATACTTTTAAAAAAGTGTTAAAATTTTTATAGTCCGGTCTTGGGCCGGGTACTTTTGCTAGTATGTATATATAAGGAAGTTTGGTATGTACGTGTTGACGTATAACTCCAAAATATTAATAATAACTTATTGTTTTTATTATCAATACTTTCATTTTAGAATAAAACATGCATTTTTAATCAGTATTTAATTGTAAGTATTTAATTCTTCACATTTTATTGTTACATTTTAATACGGTAAAAAAATTTGAAATCAACAAGCAAGGAAGCTCGTTTAAAAAAATTGTTTCAAAAATGTAAACAAAAAGAATATCATAATACACTAATTCTTAGTTTTGTTTATCGTTAAATCTGTAATAAAGTTTAGGAATGCATTTTTAGAAATAATATCTTAAATGTAAACAAAAATGTAAACAAAGAAAAAACATTTCCTGAAATAAACAGACATACTATTATATGAATTCTCGGTGATTTGTTTTTTTAATTTAATAAATCCTTTTCCTCTTATTTTCTCCCTTACACCTGTTTTCTCCTCACTTACTCTCTGGTGTTCCTATTTTTTGGACCGGGTACTTTTGCTAGTATATATATATGTATATATATATATATATATGTGTGTGTGTGTGTGTGTGTGTGTGTGTTGAAAGGAAAATAGATAAAGGAAGGAAAATGTTGAATGGATAAAGTAGATTTACTAACACGTGTTTCGGTCAGGAGTTTGTTCATGTACACATCTATTCTATTTATTATTATTTTAAATATAAAATAAAATAATAATAGAAATTTATAAAATCTTTAAGTGTACAAGGCCGTTCTTCTTTGTATGCTTAAAGATTTTATAAATTTCTATTATTATTATTTTATTTTACATTTAAAATAATAATAAATAGAATGCATGTAATGAACAACCTCCTGGCCGAAACACGAGATTGTAAATCTTTTTATCCATTCAATATCTTCTTTCATTATTTTTTTCCTTTCAACATATCGTCGGATTCAATTCCATTTTCAACTTACGCACACGCACACACACACACACACAGATATATATATATATATATATATAGGGAGAGAGAGAGAGGGAGAGAGAGGAGAGGGAAGAGAGAGAGAGAGAGAGAGAGAGAGAGAGAGGGGATAATTTCGTGGTATGATAATTACTATCGTACGAAATAGAATCGGTAAGATGAGTTCAAATTCTGAAGGAGGCTGTTTGCGTTTCAAGTAACGGGAAATAATTTGGGAAGGGTATGCACACAAATGTTTAGCCTCCAGCTATGGATAAATGGCAGAGTATTCTTGTCTTTTTAACCTTGGTATGGTAACCAATTAATGAGAAAGAAAACTAGATTCAAACCCGCTAAATTCTGATTAAAAATTAACTTTATCCCATCAGGCTTGTGCGGAGGGTTGCTATATATATATATATATAATAAATAAGTAATCCACAGACACGTGTTTCGAGATTTCACTTCTCATCAGTGTGGCTATACCTTAACAGCAACCCCTGGCCGATTTGAGACCCGAATGAAATTTCGTTTGACAAGCCATTATACCCGTGCGGCCAGAGGCAGCTGTCAAATATAGGCGAATATTTAATCGCTACATTCCTAAGCGGAAATGAATTCACTAGAGTCCTCAAACTTTTGTAAACAAAGCGAGGGTCATCTAGACGCCAGAACAGTGAATTTGCAATTAAATCCCTATTTAGAAAACTCAACCAAAGTGGGAGTAATATATAATAAATAAGTAATCCACAGACACAGACACGTGTTTCGAGGTTTCACCTCTCATCAGTATGGCTATACATTAACAGCTACCCCTGGCCGGTATATAATATATATATATATATATATATATATATATATATATATATGTACCAACTCCTCCGCACGAGCAGGATGTGACATAAGGTCAATTTACAAAGCGAAGTTTAACATGTTTGAATTCAGAGTTTTCCTTCTCCTAGAACGTTTGCCTAACCAAGGTTAAAGTGCACAGTCTATTTACTCGTAGCTGGAGGTAGTGTAGGATTCATACTTTCCCCAATTGTATTAGCACTAAATGAAAATTCAATTTTCGCGTCCAGGATTTAACCTCAGGGCAACGAGTCCATTTCCCATGACTTAAACCATCTCACCACGTGCTTCCTACCTATATATATATAGGCATGTATACAGAGAGAGAGAGAGAGAGAGAGAGAGGAGAGAGAGAGAGAGGAGAGAGAGAGAGAGAGAGAGAGAGAGAACTGATATAGGAGAGAGTGGAGGTAGATCTATTTGAACAGACTGAAATAGATAGATAGATAGATGGATAGATAGATAGATAGATAATATCGTTTGCGATATCTATCAATAAAGAGTACTTAAGATAATTGAGAGACCGCGAATATCTAAGTTAGTGTAGCAAGAACATGAAATCAACGGCGCATGATAATTGACAATTTATGTCCATTTTCAAACTTCGCATGAAAATCTTTATCCCAACTTAATTATACATGATCAATCAATAATATTGAGTATTTAATTATAAAGAATATATATACAAGTTGTGTCAAAAGATTTTCGAGATTTTTTTGTACTTTTTGACACACCTTGTATTCTGAAAAAAATAACGTGCCATTCATTTTTTTCGAATGAAAGGTGTGTCAAATAGTACCAAGTTTAAAGCTGTTTTTACCAAGATGGAAATGAAGAATGTATGGAATGATATTCTTTTCCGAAAACAAGTTGTGTCAAAAAGTACAAAAAAATTCGATATTTTTAGACACACCTTATATATATATATATATATATATATATATATATACTAGGTTTGGTTTGGTTTGTTTTGTTTTCCGGCATATCAACGTCAGTGGGTCATTTAATGCCGATAAAGTTTTTAAATAAATCAATTCTTAATGGATAATACAATTTTTTTATAAATACATTTTTGTATTTAACCCATAGATGGGACCCTAACAGGTACTACCACTCCGGGTCAGAGTGGACCTGGGAGCAATGGTGATGAAGGGGTGCTCCACATTCCCCAAACCTCCAAAACTGGAACCTCAGCATCAGATAGAGTATAACGTCATTCCCAGGACATGTAGACCCGCAGCCACGGTCTTCTAGCACCCATATGATAAAAAGGGGTTGGGGCTTGCCATAAGGGCAATAGGGTTGGGAAAATCATATAGGTCCTAGGGCTTGACGTGATCAGCCGATTGATCGGAGGGGGCCTCTCCGACCGCCCGTCTAGCCCAAGATAGGGCCAAAGTGGAGTATTGCAAGTCATGAACTGCTCATCCACCTGGGCTCTGTCCTTAAGCATCACGGGTCACCACCCACGGCCAACAGGTGGCCCCATTGGGGGAGTCTTACCCCTCTGCAGAGATGCAGTCGGTGCATTCTAACGCCCCAGGTGACAGAGCAGTATATACTATGTGTATCAAAAAAGGGTCGAACTTTTTATACTTTGTATCGTCTATTTAGCTCTTTATATTGAGCACTTTTTAATCGGTTTTAGTGAAAAAATCCCGAAGTAAATAAGATAGTATACTTATTTGCTTGGTGGATTTAATGGTAACTCGGAGATATATATACATATAGAGAGAGAGAGAGACAGAGACAGAGACAGAGACAGAGAGTGAGAGAGAGAGAGAAGAGAGAGAGAGAGAGAGAGAGATCGGAATAGCCTAAGAAAGATGTATAGATAGATAGATATAGTTATTAACAAACTGAGATAGATATATAGATAGTAGATAGATATATAGTTAGATAGATTCGGAGAGGAAATGAAACTGTAAACAGGAATTCTTAATACCAAATTTGGAATAGGTTAAATGGGAAATGTTCGATGCAAACATCTAAATAATTGAAAGAACAAAGATCGTCTTTCCAGATCAACTCTTCCACCTTGGACACTTCCTCGACCCCAATATCGTGACAGCTATTCGCCATTCTCCTATTCTTCTGATCTCGTCTCCTCCGAGACTTTTTTCCCTGTTCTTCGTGATGAGATTATGGCTGAAAGGTCACATATAGAAATAATTGAGAAGCAGTAGACAGAAATTCACGTCGTACTGACAATCAGACGAGAAAGCGTCACGCAATAGATGTACAGTCACAGGAAAACTACTTCGAAAAAGACGATTGAAAGTACATATTAATTTAAGTATTGGAAACTATGTATTAATATAAGTATTGGAAACTATGTATTAATGTAAGTATTGGAACTACGTATTAATATAAGTTTTGGAAACTACATATTAGTGTGGGTATTGGAAATTAAGTATTAATGTAAAATTGAAATTAAATATTAAATAAGTATTTAATGTATTAATATAAGTATTGTAAATTAAGTAATAATGTAATATAAGTATTGGAAACTATGTATTAATATAAGTATTGGAAACTATGTATTAATATAAGTATTGGAAACTATGTATTAATATAAGTATTGGAAATTAAGTATTAATATAAGTATTGGAAAATATGTATTAATATAAGTATTGTAAATTAAGTATTAATGTAAGTTGGAAACTATGTAAAGTATTGGAAACTATGTATTAATATAAGTATTGAAAATAAGTATAAGTAAACTATGTATTATAAGTATTTATTGTATTAAAAGTATTGGAAACTATGTATTAATGTAAGTATTGGAAACATTGGAAACTATGTATTAATATAAGTATTGGAAACTATGTATTAATGTAAGTATTGGAAACTATGTATTAATATAAGTATTGGAAATTAAGTATTAATATAAGTATTGGGAACTATTAATATGTAAAGTATTAATGTAAGTATTGGAAACTATGTATTATATAAGTATTGGAAACTATGTATTAATATAAGTATTGAAATTAAGTATTAATATAAGTATTGGAAAATATGTATTAATTAAGTATTGTAAATTAAGTAATAATGTAAGTATTGGAAACTATGTAATGTATAAGTATTGAAATTAAGTATTAATATAAGTATTGGAAATATGTATTAATATAAGTATTGTAAATAGTATTAATGTAAGTATTGGAAACTATGTATTAATATAAGTATTGGAAACTATGTATTAATATAAGTATTTATTAAGTATAAAGTATTGGAAATATGTATTAAATTAAGTATTGTAAATGCAGTTAAAATTTAAGACTTCTTGATCAAGATTTATTCCTCTAGCCCATCTTCTTCGCGCGGGGAGATATCAAACCCACCAGCGAGATACACGTGTTCTCTGCTCCGGTGTCAGTTTGTATCTGAATCTAACTAGTTACGTTTTTCTTATTGCGCGCGAGATTCGCGCCTCTCTAGGGGTCACTTGGGATCATCAACGGAAACTACCGCTCACGGTTTTAATTCCAACCAACAATTTCAAACTAACTACAGAGTCTTGTCAACAACCCATGACACTACATAATATGTAACACTCGCACTTTTTGAACTATCTACTTCACGAGTTCCGGTTTTTGCGTGGCTCTCAATGTTACAAAACTGTGTCTTAATCTGACCTGGTGGGAGTTCAGGAAAATAAATACTATTTTGTCCACATATTTTTAATATGCATTTTTTTGCTGAGTTAGTGTAATCAATAAAACTGCATGTCCATATCAGAAAAGCGAAATAATCAACCCCTTTGTGTGTGTGTATGTGTGTGTGTATGTGTATCTCTGTGTGTGTTTGTGTGTGTGTGCGTCTGTTATAGCTTATCGTTTGAGACATTCTTATCTATTATACTCGGATATGTTCTGCCTATATGTGATTCGGCAATTGCTTTTATTTGTACTAGCAAATATATGCACCCTCCGGGTGCAAGTATTTAATTTTTATGTAATGAAATATCGTATTAAATTAGAAGTCTATAAGAAGGCAGATAAAAAGATATATAACAGAGGGGGGTATAATAGAAAATAGAAATGAAACTTACTCTTCCATCACTCCCGTCTTACATTGCTGAATTTTTACTTATTTAACTATTTAGTTAAATTAGGAAATAAAGAATAAAATGACAGTTATTTTTTCTTGTTAATGGATTTCATTGATTCATTGAAGAGATTTTTGCTTATATTCATGAAAATAAAACCAAACAGTTAAAAACAATAATACTAAGCACATATTTAATAAATCACATTTTAATATCAATATGCAAATTAGCCCCCATTCACACTGTAAACCGATATTTTTGTATATATAAATACAAATGATGTTATTTGTATGTAGATATGGACAGCACTAATAAAAGGTGAAGCGATTTTATTAATAATTAGGTTTAATATAAATAAATTCATGGAGAATGTGATGTACATAACGAAGGGAATTGTGACTTGAGTAGTAATATAGTTTCGGTTACAGACAGAAAAACACACAATCTCCATTATAAAAAGATGTCTTTTCATGCTTTCTATCAGCAACAATTGGCATGGTTTTGACAAGTATTCTTTCTTTATTAGACTCTTTCTAAAAAAAAATGAATATGAATGAAGTTTTCTTCCTTTTGTTTTTCTCCCAAGTCTTTTCTCCTACATAGTTTTCGCAGTAATAGCATAATCAAACACAGCGTCCTCGTCGAGTCTTACCGTATCCCTAACTCTGCAACTGTTGTTATTCCTCCTGCAACTCATTTTTGAGATTAGCTAACAAGTAATTTCTCCGCGGCAATTCAAATTTCCGTACCTGTTGAGATTTTATCATAACGTTCCAATGTTTTTGTTTTTATTTCTCCAGGCATCCATATTTGTTTGTTTATACAACTTGAAAACTTGTGAATCAATTGAGTTCCGGATGGTAGTCTCTGTTATATCGAGAATATTGACTATTGAGAAAAAAAATGACGTTCAGCGTGGACGCAGACCCCAAACAGTTTTCATTCACTTGCAAATTAGAAATTATTTCATGCTTTAAATTAAACCATTACTATTACTCTAATGAATTTATGGTCCGGTTTAGTTCAGTCAGTAGAGCATCTGCTTCGAAACCACAAGGTTCTGGGTTCGATACCGACCCTCGCCAACTCAGCGTATGAGTACGATCAGCTTGGATCTGTGCGGTAAAGTTGGGAGCTGATGGGATATTTGCCTCATACCCACTTTTATGGGCTGGGCACAAGGCCTCGTTTTAATGTGGGCCCACTCATAAGCCGAAGCTCATGGGTGGGAAAGAACAAAAATTGCGTCGATCCCTTCGGCATTGCTCCTCAAGGGGGCGCCTCAGGCCCTGGGCAATATACCCAGCCCTGTCCCCAAGGGGCAGATATTGCCTGGGGGGAAAGCCCCCTTGGATTGACGCTATTATTTGTACTTTACAAATTAAGTTGGAGCTGATGATAGGTGTGTGTTCCACATCAGACGCAAAAATCTCCTTGGTTTTCGTGCTAGTGAAAAGAAAATAGACTCCCTCGCTGTTCAGCTGATACCGATAATAGACTACGCCACTACCTTACTTATTACTTTAATAAAAGCTTGCAATACAGTACCATTTTTCTGAGTTACGATTACATACACACAATATTCCTCATGAATAAATGAAAAAGTGAAGTCGTCGAGGCGCCTAATATCGGTATCAGCTAGACATCGAAGGAGTCTATCCCATTTTCACTAGCGCTAGACCAAGGAAAGTATTTTAGCATCCTACCATCAGCTCCTCACTTTACCGCACTGTAGTAGCATCATGTGCCCAATATATACTCGTATATATAAATATAATATACAAAGTGCACATTATATATATATATATATATATATATATATATATATATATATATATATATATATATGTAGTATATTAGGAAAAATGAAAACACATGTTTAAATGGGTTAAGTGGTGAGTTTATTGGCCGACGCTGCAGTTTTCGATCTATTAATTAGATCATCTTCAGGGCTTTTGTTGTATATGGAAGGTGATGAGAAATTATTTATCACAGAATAACGAGAAAAGCGAGTGGTAGTTATTGTTATTCAGTCAGTTTAAAAAATTTTGTGGTTTGCTTTTTCATTTTTTTTTAGGTGTGTTTTTTCATTTTTCCTAATATACTACATACCGTCGGATTCACTTCCTTTCTTCACACACACACACACACACACACACACACACACACACACATATATAATATATATATATATATATATATATATATATATATATATACCGTTATTCCATAATAAATTTATTTCGATCAGAATTGTAGATTAAAAGACTGTCACTATGTGACAGGAAGTCATTTCAAATGAGAAAAAAGAATATTTTTCAGGGTCAAGTTTTTTTAGAGGATAGTAGTCAGTCAAATTAACAACTATAAAAATTAAATAAGGCTGAATAAGTATTAAGCAAAAATAAAAAAAAAATACATATATATATATAATATATATTATATATATATATATATATAATATATATATATATATATATATATAATTATTAATATTGTGATATATAAAAATTATTATTATTATTAAAACAAATAAACGTAGTAAAACCTTAAAATATAATAGATAATATAATATTGTATGAATATAATATTAATACAAATTAGTAAAAAAATATACCTACTATAACAAATATATACATGCATATACATACATAATATAATATATATATAGATAGATAAATATATGCACACACATATACATACCCAAAACTAACACACACATATATGTACACTATACATCAGTATATAATCTAAAAAGATTATTATACGTTGAGCTCTCTGTAGTGATTTAAAGTTTCACTGTATTTATACATACAGGATCATACAATAATAATACAGTGTGTTTTAGAAATCACATATAGAATCATCCCTTACCACCAAGTTTTGGAAACCTCACATCTACGCACACACACACACACACACACACACACACACACACACACACATATATATATATATATATATATATATGTATTCATAAAATGCTGGTACGCTTTCACTGTAGTAGCATTAGGATTAATCCAAAAAGTGCTCAATATATTTCGTAAATTATACAGCATTTAGAGGTGTAGAAAATAAATTTTCTCTCTACCGAGGTTTCTGAAGGTGTACTGAACACCGAAACCGTACTAGAGAGAAAAACATTCTTCTACAACTATATATATATATATATATATATATATATATATATATGTGTGTGTGTGTGTGTGTGTGTGTGTGTGTGTGTGTGTGTATAAATACAGTGAAACTTTAAATCACTACAGAGAGCTCAATGTATGATAATCTTTTTAGATTATATACTGATGTATAGTGTACATATATGTGTGTGTTTATGTTTGAGTATGTATATGTGTGTGCATATATTTTATATCTATATATATATATATATTTATGTATGTATATGCATGTGTTTATATATTTGTTACGTAGGATATGTGTATATTTTTTTTACTAATTTGTATTAATATTATATTCATACAATATTATATTATATATTATATTTTAAGGTTTTACTACGTTTATTTGTTTAATAATAATAATAATTTTTTATATATCACAATATTTAATAATTTATATATATATATATATATATATATATATATATATATATATATATATATATATTATATTTTATTTTTTGTTTTATTTTTGCTTCATACTTATTCAGCCTTATTTAATTTTTATAGTTGTTAATTTGACTGACTACTATTCTCTAAAAAACTTGACCCTAAAAAATATTCTTTTTTCTCATTTGAAATGACTTCCTGTCACCATAGTGACAGTCTTTTAATCTATACATTCTGATCGAAATAAATTTATTATGGAATAACGGTATATATATATATATATATATATATTATATATATATATATATATATATATATATATAGTGAGAACAAAATGTTTCCGGTGACCAAATTAAATAGGCTAATTGCCAAAATAAAGATAAATATTAATACAAACAATCGTTTAAAGGTTTCGTTCGTTGTTTCTTATGCTGGACACCGATTTATAAACTATGTATAAACTATACAACATCATCATTATAAATAAATAGCAAAAGTATGCGCCCGCTGGGAGCAAGTATTTATGTTTTAATGTAATGAAATATTATATTTAATTTGAAAGACTAACGAACAAGATAAGAACGAATATAAAAATATTACACTTATTTTAATGTTATTCTAATTGATTTCTCTATAAAATCATACTAGCAAATATATGCAACCTCCGGGTGCAAGTATTTAAGTTTTAATGTAATGAAATATCGTATTAATTTAGAAAGTCTAATAAGAATGCAGATAAAAAATTTGAAACAGAGTGGGGGTATAATAGAAAAATAGAAATATAACTTACTCTTCCATCACTCCCGTCTTTCATTGCTGAATTTTACTTATTTAACTATTTAGTTAAATTAGGAAATAAAGAATAAAATGACAGTTATTTTTTCTTGTTAATGGATTTCATTTAAGATTCATTGAAGAGATTTTTGCTTATATTCATTAAAATAAAACCAAACAATTAGAAATCAATAATACTAAGCACATATTTAATAAAATCACATTTTTAATATCAATATGCAAATTAGCCTTCCCATTCACACTGTAAACTGTATATATAAATACAATTGCGATATGGTCAACAGTGGCTTCGGCCTCACCATTGATATAATTAACAGCGTCGATATATAAAGGGCATATTGCCCAGTGCCTGATATATCGACGCAATTTTTCACCTGCATGATGTTAATACTTTGTGCCTGACCCGTACAAGTGGGTACGCACAGTATGTAGATATGGACAACACTAATAAAAAAGGTGAAGCAATTTTATTAATAATTGAGGTTTAAATATAAATAAAATCATGGAGATTGTGATGTAAATAATAAAGGGAATTGTGACTTGTATAGTAATATAGTTTCGGTTACAGACAGACAAACCCACAATCTCCATTATAATAAGATATAGAATTGCTTTTGATACGTTTGAGATGGTATACGAAATCAGTAACAAATAGTGATTTGATATAGAAAGAAATTAAAATATAATTGAAATAAGCGTTATCTTTTTATTTGCGTTCTTATTTAATTACGTAGTTCTTTCTAAGTTATTTCATTATATTAAAACTTAAATACTTACACCTGGAGGGCGCATGTTCTTGCTTGTAAGTGTAACAAGGAAAAAAAACGTAAATTCCTTTTGGGAATCGGGCATTATCAAATTATGCCAGATTATTTAAGAAAGTTCCCAATATATTCATATTTCCCAAGAAATTGAGAAGTTGGCATTAAAATCCCTTAAAAGAATCTAAAATGATATTTCTAATCCATTATTGACATCGAGACGGCAAATATGACAAGATAGTTGCCAACATAAAGAGAAAAGCTCATGAATTGCATTCATATCAAGAGAAAAAAATATTTCTTTATATCAATATTGTCAAATCCTGATAGATTTCTGTGTATCCATTGCTCGAGAATAAAAACGATCACGTTACAAAACATTCAATTATAGATTTTAAAAATGAAATTTATTTAAGAAAAACTCCCGAACCATTAAGAAAAATAAATTCGGTTTGATGAAACTGTTAAGTATCTGGTCGGCATCCTTAGTTCCAGATGTAATAAGTAAGTAAGCAAGCCAATAAGAATCCGGTTTTAGAGTATTCTTTGTAAGTCCTACGTCCAAGAGAATCCAAGTGTCAATGACATAAGTTTAGAATGGTGCCTCTATTAATACAGCAGAAGCAGCAGCAGCAGTGCCAGTGATTGGACAATAGAAATCTACCCCAGGTAACGTGGTAGTCAACGAGTCTATATTTAGGAGTGACCATTTGCCCCATGCCTTATATCAAATAATTCAACAGAAACTACACCGAGAGAGGGGAATAGAGAATACAAAGTACAGTAAATATTTTTTTAAACCAAAAACCACCAAAAAAACAAAAACAAACACAAAACAAAAAAACAAAAAACAAACAAAAAACAAGTGGCCAACTGTCTAGATGGAGAGAATAGTACATTCGGTAGATTTTAGTAACATTTCTAGTAATGTGATGTAATGAATATGTATATACCTAGGTACCCCACTCACAGTAATATGATTGGTTGATGTCACCTATAAATACTGAACAAGGTAGCGGTACAATTGATTACTATTACTACTACTACTACTACGCTGACGTCGCACCTGCTCATTACTTACCTGCTCTAGAGTCCAACATTACTACTTCTACTAATATATCCCTTACCCGGATATAACATAATGTAACAACATTAGGAAGCAGACCAAAGTACAATTGTATAAAGCAATCGTTCTTTCCACCCTGACAAATGGTTTGTTTGTTTGCTTTGTTTATGGCATTTCAACCTCGGTGGGCTATTTAATGCCAACAAACATTTGAAATAAATTAATTCATTTTCTCTGAATTCTTTAGATGAGGCTTGATGATGATTAGTATTATTTGGACTATTGGACACATGGCCTAGTGGATAAAGGAGTTAGGTTAAGACAGTTCTAAGTGACAGTTATCTCTAGACTGCAGGTTCAATCCTGGTCAGGGACAGCAGTAACATAGAATAATAATTGAAGCAGTTTAACGCCCCTACCCCAGCTATGGTTAACGGAATGAGAACAGGATACTGAATAAAGGGTTAGATTCAAAGTTCCATGATGGCTTCCGATTGCGAGAAGAAGGTTCCCGAGTCCGAGAAGGTTCCCGATTCCGAGAAGATTCTCGAGTCCGACAAGAAATACCTGAAGAAGGCCGGAGGGCACATCGGCTGAAACGTTGTACAGATAACAAAGAAGACAATAGTCCAAATAATACAAATAATACTAAATTCATTCTTGATGGGTACATTTTGTCTGTTTAATCCATAGATGGGACTCTAACAGGTACTACAAGTTCAGGTCAGAGTGGACCTGGGAGTAATGGTGATGAAAGGGTATTCTAGATTCCCCGAGCTGGAAATTCATCATCAGACAGGGTTTATCAGCAAAAAATAACCAGGACAATTAGACCCACAGCCATCGCCTTCTAACACATATATGATAAAAATGGTTGGGGGCTTGCCATAGATTAAAGGAGCTTGTCATGTACTGTTTATTGTTCAAAATGGACATGTTGATCAGAGATCAAATCCTAGACGAGGCAGGTTTGCATTTCACATAGAAGTAATACTCTTGGCAAAGTTATGAATCCAATTAGTCTCCCTCCAGCAATAAGTAACATAGGACAGACTGAGCTCTTTAACCTTGGTATGGCAACCTATCTAGAAAATGAAAAACTCTGAATTCCGACCTGTTAACATTCGCTGAAGAAATTGACCTTGTGTTACATAGTGTTGGGGTTGATAAATATATATATGTCTTAGTTATTTTCTCCAATCATACAGCCCTTTCGGTGGGGCTCTAGAACATACCGGGACTGCCTGTTGGCCGTGGGTGGCCACCCGTGATCCTTAAGGAAGGAATCCCCATGGCTGAGCAGTTTTGGCCCTTACTTGCGCTTGACGGGCGGTCAGGGAGGCCCCCTATGATCAATCGGCTGGTCACGTCAAGCCGTAGCACCTATATGATTGTCTCAACCCTTGTGCCCTTATGGCAAGTCCCTGCCCTTTTTATCATATATGTGCTAGTAGGTGGTGGCTAAATGTCTTGTTGCCTTGGGTATAATCTTACACTCTATCTGATGGTGAGGTTCCAGTTCTGGATGCCTTGGGAATGTCAAGCACCCAACCATCGCCATTACTCCCAGGTCCACTCTGACCTGGAGTGCTAGTACCTGTTAGTGTCCCATATAAAAAATTATTTCTAAAATAATGTTTTCCTTCTAATAGACCGGTGGTTATACACCGAATAAAGGCGCTTGTCGTGTAATGGTTATTGTAGAAAATAGACAAGGTGATCTGAGATCAAATCCTTGACGAGGCTGTTTGCATTTCACTTAGAGCTAATACCTTTGGGAAAGCTATGAATCCAACTAGTCTCCCTTTCGCTATGGGTAAATAGTAGGCCAGACTGGGCTCTTTAACCTTGCTATGGCAACCGATCTAAGAAATGAAAAACTCTGAATTCAGACCTGTTAAAATTTGCATGAGAAATTGAACTTGTATTACACACTGCTGTGGTTGATAAATATATATAAGTTTTAGCCATTTTCTCCGCTCATACGTGTAGGCGTTATGGTTTTTGTTATTTTTCTGTCATCTTCGGAGAATGGACGAATTCTCCAGTTTATGGTGTTTATTGACGAGAGGACTAGACAGACTTCTGCTTCGTTACACACTGTCAGTAATTGTGTTCTCATTGAATAGTTCTTGAAAATAACGTCTTGGAGAGACTTTCGCCTATCTAGCTTCGATTGTCTGACATGTTAGCACACAGCTTTCTATATTTCTTCACTTATCTTGATGACGTCTAGCCACGGAGGAGTTTTACAAAGACTAAAGACTTGTACGTGTTGTAGCAGCACTTTGGATGCTTGCCAGGCAGTAAATTCAATTTCACAATTAAGATGCTTTGATGCTCACTTAATGAACCGGATAGTGGTTGGTTGGTTGGTTGGTTGGTTGGTTTTTACAGCATGTCAACCCATTGGTTCATTTTATGCCGGAGAAGTTTTGCTGGTTGGTTGGTTGGGTTTTTACGGCATGTCAACCCATTGGTTCATTTTATGCCGGAGAAGTTTTTGCTGGTTGGTTGGTTGGTTGGTTTTTACGGCATGTCAACCCATTGGGTAATTTTATGCTGAAGAAGTTGTGGCTGGTTGGGTGATTGTTTGAGTTTTACGGCATGTCAACCTATATGGTCATTTTATGTAGGAAGCGCGTGGTGTAATAGTTAAAGTCATGGGAAATGGACTCGTCGCCCCGAGTTCAAATCCTGGACATGGTAATTGCATTTCACTTAGTGCTAATACCCTTGGGAAAGGTATGAATCCTACTCTCCCTCCAGCTATGGGTAACATAGCAGGCAGACTGGGTTCTTTAACCATGGCTAGGTAACCAGTCTAGGAGAAGGACAACTCTAAATTCAAACCTGTTGAACTCCGCTTAAGAAATTGACCTCGTGTCACAACCTGCTCGTGCGGAGGGGTTGGTAAATAGATAAGACATATGGTCGTTTTATGTCGACGTTTTTTGTTGTTTGGGTGATTGTTTGGGTTTTACGGCACGTCACCTACTGGGACATTTAATGCCGAAAACGTTTTTGTTGGTTGGGTGGTTGTTTGGGTTTTACGGCATGTCAACCTGTATGGTCATCTTATGCCGAAGACGTTTTTTGTTGGTTGGGTGGTTGGTTGGTTGATTGGTTTTGTGGAATATCACACAATGGGTCATTTTATGTCGAAAACGCTTTGTTTTATTCATTCTTGATAGGTACTCAATTTTTTAACTCATTTTTTCTATTTAATCCATAGATGGGACACTAACAGTTACTACCACTCCAGGTCAGAGTATCGACACGTAAAAAATATATTTTCTGTTATTTAAGGTAGGCAAGTAAGATGTCATAATTCATTCATTCAGTATTTCCAATGGAAAATGAAAATAGTTTCTCTTGATATTTTCTAAGATAAAAAAGATAATTTCAAATCCCAAATGAATGTACCATACTGAGAATCGCACTGTTGTTTTCACCGTTTTTTACAATTATCTCTCTTTTCTTTCCATATGTAAGCACTCATCAAAAGCAGGTTGATTGGTTGGTTGGTTGAATCTTACGGCATGTCAACCCATTGAGACATTAGCAAGGTTCGAAGTCGTTTTTGTTTTATCCATTTTTCAAAATGTTTTCATTTGTTTTTATTTAACCCATATATTAGACCCTGAAAGGTACTGCTACTCCGAGTCAGAGTGGACCTGGGACCAATAGTGATGAAGGGGTGCTCAACATTCATCAGACCTCCAGAACTGGAACCTCAAAGATATATGTAATCGTCATAACCAGGACATTAAAACCCTCAGTCTCCGCCTTCTAGAACATATATGATAAAAAGGGTTGTGTTGTCATAACGACAAGAGAGTTGGGATAATCATATAGGTGCTAGGGCTTGACGTAACCAGCCTGTAGGCGATTATCTTCCCTTTGCCTGGAAGAGTTATCTTCCTGCTGCGTTGCCGTTTGTTCCTACTAGGGGACCTCTGGCATTTAAGCGCCTTATTTGAACTTGTCTTCTCAACGAACTGATATGGGCTAGAGTCTATCTACCCCCTTCTCGGTGGGGCCTACCCCCCTTACATTACTGTAAGTCCTTTATACAGCATGGACTATCCTTTAGTTCCATGTTTGTAACATTTATATTTTACGTACATTTGGGGTAACTCGTTTATACCTAAATATTGTATCTTGTATTTACCATTTCTGAATGTGTCCTTTTTACCCTACTCTTGTATCTTATGTATCTATGTACTTTATGTATCTTATCGTAACCATGTGTTGTACACCTATTAAATGTTTTGTCTCACAAACGTGTCGGAGTTTGTTGTTTCAACTAGTTATGACTTTGTTATAACTTTGAATCTTACAAGCCTATTGATTGTTGGGAGCCTCTGCGACCGCCCATCTAGCGCAAGAAATGACCAACGTGAATGTTGCCAATCAAGGACTGCTCAGCCACCAGAATTCCATCTTTAAGCATCACGGGTCACTACCCACGGCTAACAGGTTGCCCCATTAGGGGAGACTTACCCTCTGAAGAAGAGCAGTCAGTGTATTCTATAGCCGCAGCTGACAGGGATGTCCGTGATAGTGATGATTTTCATTGATGCTAAATTGCTACGTCATCTTTCTGCCCGGCTGACGAAATGTGAATTGGCTTCAATAATTTGCTGTACTATAGAGAAGGATGTTGTCATGGTTACCGTCGTAGGAAAGCTATGAATCAAACTATTCTCCCTCCAAGCTATGGGTAAATAGTAGAGTAATCTGGGTTATTTAACATTGGTAACGCATCTAGTCGAGGGGAAGGAAAACTCTGAATGGAAACCTATTAAATTCCGCTTAAGAAATTGATAATGTGTCACATCCTACTCGCGCGGAGGATGTCTCTCACTCACACACACTCACACTCACACACAAGTGTGTGTGTGTGGTGTGTGGGGGGGTGTGACATCCTCCGCACGAATAGGATATGACACATGATGAATTAGCCATGGGGAAGTCCAGTGGTGTTGTGGCTAAAATTATAGACTAATAAATCTTACTAAGCGAGTTTGTAGAGTAGGGACAAATAAAAAAAGGGGTGAGCGTGCGGAAGCGATAACGACGATCTGTTTCAATCAAAAATAATGAAAAGATGAAACGAAGAGAATAAATAATTAAAAAATGAGCGAGAAACAGTTAAATACAGATTATTACACTTTTTACATATTGAACCATTTGCAATATATCTTAAGTGAACGCATCCAATGTTGTAATGATTAAATTATCAACTTCTGGTATATCCATAGGTCCTGCTAGTAGTTTCTCCGCACGTGCTGTGAAATGGAGGATCGAAATTTGTTTGAATGAATCTCTGCCACCAAGCCATCATATTATTGTCTTACCAGAGAAAAAAAAAGACACCAGCACCAATTGACTTTGTAACGTCATAACATATTCCTTAGCCCCAACGGAGGGGGGATCATCCGTGGCTCCCCGTAGCTCTTTCTCGATGGGATTTTAATGCAGTCATCCACGTGTTTTCTATTTTTAATGTTGGAAACAAGAAAACATAAATGGAAAAAGTAGTTCATCTTTTGTATGAGAGATGCTTCACCCGCCAAGAAAAACGATCTTTTAAAATGAAAGAAAAATAAATAACTTTAATGAAACGGCAAAAAAAAACTGATACATGAAAAAGGAAGGCGCTCGTGTTTTTAATGGTTACAGTCGTAGAAACTAGACACGACGATCCGAGTTCAAATCAGGGACGAGGTTGTTTATATTTCACATAACGCTAATACCTCAGGGAAAGGTATGGATCAACTAGTATCCTTCCATTGATTGAAATAGTACGGAAGATTGGGCTCTTTAAGCCAGGTATGGTAACCGGTCTAAGAAAACAAACGTTTTAATTCACCTTGTTTCGTATTCTACTCGTAGCGGAGCGGTTGGGTAAGTATATATACTGAAAGGAAATTAGTTTGTAGGCCCAAAATTCTGTTTGGTTTGGTTTATAAACTTTTAGGAATAATTTTTGTTAACTTCAAGTTTGGCAATATATTGATATAGATGATATTTATATTCGATTTTAGGCTAGATGTTTAGCAATATATTGATAGAAATAATTTTTATGATGGATTTTTCATTAACTTAGTAAGAACTTGTGTAGAAATAATAAATTAGTATGTATTAATCAATTAAATGAAAGAACTTGTGTAGAAATAATGCTCATTAATATTATGTGTATCAATAAACTGGTAGAAATAAATTTCGTTAACTTTCATTAACTCCATGTGTATGGTGGTCATATTTCTCGTTTGGTTTTATAAACTGGTAGAAATACCTTCCATTAGCTCCATGTGTAATGATAAACTGGTAGAAATAATTTTCATTAACTTGCTATCAGATCTATTTCACCCATACATATTTACCAACCCGTCCACACGAGTAGGATGTGACACAAGGACAATTTCTTAAGCGGAGTTTAACGGGTTTTAATTCAGAGTCCATCTTTATCCGGGTCTAAAACTGGTATGAATTCAGAGTTTTCCTTTCGTAGACTGGTTGCCATACGAAGGTTAAATGGTTCCGTCTGTCCTAATATTTCATATACATATATGTCAAGTTGTGAGACAAGTTGCCAGCGAAAAAGACGGGATGAAAAGATAAACAACATGTTCACAGAAAAGGGTTAAAAAAATAACAGTCATAAGCTCCCCATATTACTGAACAGGTCCAAGTTGTGCTATTTATGTGCTTAGCTGGTAAGGGTCGGTATCGAACCTGGAACATTGTGTTCGTAGGTGAATGCTCTACCGACAGAGCTAAGCCGATCCCTATAATAATAATAATAATAATAATAATAATAATAATAATAATAATAATAATAATAATAATAATAATAATATTGGAACAGTCCCAAAAGGATTAGAAAAGGGCTTGGAAAGTTTGGATATCAGAGGAAGGATTGAAACCATTCAGAACACTGCACTGCTGCAATCTGCCAGAATACTCAGAAGAGTCCTGGAGACCTGAGGAGACTTGCTGTCACTCAGACTCCAGTGAAATACCATCAGCTAACACTGATGTGAAAACTCAAAAGGAGTAAATAATAACTCGAGAATATCGAAACTACAGCACTGTTAAAACCGGCTATAATACTCAGAAGAGTGCCTGGAGACCGGAGGAGACTTGTTGTCACTCTGCCTCCAAGAACAAACGACCAAGGCGGCTGTGAAAAACACAAAAGCAGTGAAATAATGATAATAATAATTGAAAAGAACAACAACAAAAAGAACAAAAATATTCAGAACAGTCCTGGAGACTTGAGCACACCGGCTGTCACTATGCTTCAATTGAACCACTGGCTACGGCAGGTGTGAAATAATAATAATAATAAGAAGAAGAAGAAGAAGAAGAAGAATAAGAATAGGGGAATGGAAAAATGTATTAATTAACAGCGAATGTTCTTCCAGCAGCTGAATTGAAACTAGAATATTTTGACAAAAAAAAAAAAAAAAAAAACATCTCGTCATGTGCATCTGGAATTTCTTGAATCCACACATTCACCAAAATCCATCTCCACATAAAAGAACGGAAATAGAAGGAAAGCTGAGTTATCTCCCTTGTTCGTTCTTTAAATATCACTGTATATAATTAAAGGAAACGGTGATTGAAAATAATATAAACCTATCTTTTTTATCTTTTTTTGGTTTGTTTTGTTTTACGGCAAATCAACCTCAGTGGGTCATTTAATGCCGACAAAGTTTTGAAATAAATCAATTCTTAATGGATAATACATTTTTTATAAATACATTTTTCTATTTAACCCATAGATGGGACCTTAACAGGTACTACCTCTCCGGGTCAGAGTGGACCAGAGAGCAATGCTGATGAAAGGGTGCTCCACATTACCCAAACCTCCAAAACTGGAACCTCACCATCAGATAGAGTTTAACGTCATTCCCAGGACATGTAGACCCGCAGCCACCGCCTTCTAGCACCCATATGATAAAAAAGGGTTGGGACTTGCCATAAGGACAATAGGGTTGGGAAAATCATAAAACCTATATTTGTTTATCGCTTATTCTGCTACATGTAGTTGTTGAGGTTTTATGGGGTCTGTGTACCGTTCGGTAAAACAATACGACAAAGAATACACAAATCAATAAAGATAGATAAAGTAAAAATATATAAAATATTTCAAAAATATTTTTAAGATCAATGCTGATGTGCTGTAGGGCTTCGTGAATGTTTTGCTTTGATGCCTCCTTGAAAGAAAATGCGATGTTTCAAGGAGTGTACACATAAAGAACTTGATATAAACTCCAGGGGCAAAATAGAAGAACCACTATCATCAATGACCGCAGTTACAAAGGGTATCCAAGGGGTTAACTGGTCCTTTAGTTCTTACGTTTCCTTGAAAATATATATATATACTTTGAATATACGCTCCTACATTTGGGGCGCTGGTGGTTGTCGTCAGTGATGTAATCCGCAAGTTTCCCTTATTATCTCATTAGCGTAAGAATCTGACTCTTGCCTGTGATCGTGGTAATTGATTATTTTCGGTTAGAGCCACTCCCTTCGTCTTTTCTTTTTTCTACAAGCAGTTATTTTTACTTGCAAATTATTTACTTGGGTTTTTCCTTATTGCAAGAGTTTACTAAATAGTAGAGCATAGTGTTATTTATATATATAATATATATTATATTATATATATATATATAATATATATATATAAAAGAAAATATTCTAAAAATATAATAAACACAGGATGTTATGATCAGGAAACAATTTTTAGTGTCAATACATTTCGGTATATTGTACCATCTTCAGGACACTGTTAAGTAATGTTTATGTGAGGGACAAAATGAAAGATGTTTAGTGTATAGTGAATGTGTGAATATGATGTTATTAACCGTTAATTTTTATATGCGCGTTTGTTTACGAAAGTCAAACGCGCATATAAAAATTAACGGTTAATAACATCATATTCACACATTCACTATACACTTAACATCTTTCATTTTGTCCCTCACATAAACATTACTTAACAGTGTCCTGAAGATGGTACAATATACCGAAATGCTTAAGTATTGACACTAAAAATTGTTTCCTGATCATAACTTTCTGTGTTTGTTATATTTTTAAAATATTTTCTTCTCATATTGTTGGTTTAATTTCCTCACCGTATTTCCATATATATATATATATATATATATATATATATATATATATATATGGGGGAGTGCATGTGGTAAAGTATAGGAAAAGTGAATAACGAACACAAGTAATTAAATTCAATTGATATTTCGCCTCTGTTGGTTTCAGAGTCTTCATCAGATTCTGATGTATTTTTAGACATCTTTTTTTCAAAACCCACTTCCACCGCACGGAGGAAGAATATCCATCTGCGGCCATTTGCCACGTCGTCTGGAAGTACTCTTATTTTGTGACTCGTTCTCACGACTGAATTGACCAATCAAAAAACAGCTAAAAATGGTCAGCTAAAATTAAAGCCTCGTCTATCATTTTACGGGTATTTTCCATGACTCTTCCTCTAAGAAGTTAATTTTCGAATTCTACACTAATTTAATAATTTAATTAATAGCTTCCTATTAATTATATAAAATTATTAGAATGCCCATTAATATCACTACTTAAACCACATGGTTCCTAGTTCGATTCCGGTCATCGCTAACTCAGCGTATGAGTAGCACAGGGATCTGTGCAGTAAAGTAAGGAGCTAATGGTAGGCGTATCGCTCTACCTCAGACGCTAAAATAATCTCCTTGGTCTAGCGCAAGTGAAAAGGGGATAGACCCCCTCGCTGATTGGCTGATACCGACTTTAGGCCGCCCCGACGACTTTACTTTTTTTTACTTATTAGAATGCCCATTAATATCGCTACTTTTAGTTTGATAGAGAAAGTTCGGTGCCCTTCCAATATGTGATCTACCGAAGGTTTTCGATCACCTATTGGTCTACTATTCATGGCATTGATCTACTAAGAAAAAAGAAGACGGGGTTAGGATTACGGTTCGGTTAGGATTAGGCTTAGTTTAATGGGAAAATAATTATTAATGGGTAGATCACATATTGGAATGTAAACAACTCGGTAGATCCCATATTGGATTAGAAACCATTCGGTAGATCACATATTGGAAGAGCACTGAAAGTTCTATTAAATAATGTTTTCATAACCAAAACCACAAAAGGTTAATGGCATTATTATTTCCATCCTTATAAAAGACAACTTTCTGAATTCTATCACATAGCATGTATTGTTAGTTTGTTAACATTGCTACGTTTTATTAAATTTTACAAATCAGAATTATTTTTCTATACAATTTCTCGTTTTGTAGAAAATCTTATATTCTATGTTTATTTTTATACATTTTTTTTTTTTTTTTTTACTTTTTAAATTAAAATATCTTTCAATTACCAGATCTACGTAAAACGCAGGTGGATTTCGCAAATGCGAAGAGAGAAAAACATCTTAATTAAATTTATAAAAGTGAATTGGTTAAAGTTAGTTTGTATCAAGTAGATTTTTGTAGCTGTTTTGTTATAACCAAAATATACTTATAAAAGTAACAATTCAGAAAATAGTTTTGCTTGTTGTATTTTATTCGATTATTAATTAAATTCATTATTATGTTTCGTTCCTTTCATTCATCTGTCACTTTTTTTTTCTTCAAACTTTTTGTCTTTCTTTCATTACATCTTCGTTTGTCATTTTTTTCTTTTATTTCTTTCCTAACATTTCGTTTTTCCTTCGTTGCTTTTCTTTCCATCTTTTTTTATTTCGTTCCTTTCTTTCTTCTTTTTCTTCACACATTTTGGTATTCTTTCTTCACACATTCCTTTGTATTTCTTTCTTTTTTTCTTCTTCCTTCTTCTTTCATTCCTAACATTTCTTTTTTCAGTCACTGCCTTTTCTTTCCATCATCTTTTTCTTTCGTTTCTTTCATTCATTCATCCCGTCGTTTTTTTCTTTACACATTCTTTTGTCTTAACGCTGATGAGAAAAACTCAAAAGGAGTGATAAAATAAATAATAACTAATAATAATAATAATAATAATAATAATAATAAAATAATTAAAACGGATCACCTTATCCCAGCAAGAAGACCAGACCTAGTGTTGATTAACAAAAAAAAGAAAGAACTTGTCAACTGGTGGATTTTGCAGTGCCAGCGGATCACAGGGGAAGTTAAAGGAAAATGAAAAAAATTGACAAATATCTGGACCTTGCCAGAGAACTGAAAAAGTTATGGAATATGAAAGTGAAAGTTATACCAATTGTAGTTGGTGCACTTGGAACAGTCCCAAAAGGCATTAGAAAGGGTTGGACAGTTTGGATATCAGAGGAAGGATTGAAACCATTCAGAACACTGCACTGCTGCAATCTGCCAGAATACTCAGAAGAGTCCTGGAGACCTGAGGAGACTTGCTGTCACTCAGACTCCAGTGAAAGACCATCAGCTAACACTGATGTGAAAACTCAAAAGGGTGTAATAATAATAATAATAATAATACCTGGATTTTAGAATGTTTAAAAATGTACAAAATTTCCAACAACATCATAAATTTCATTGAAAAAGCCATGGAAAACTGGAGAGTTCAATTAAAAGCCGGAAAACAATCCCTGTCAGAAGTAAAAATCCAAAGAGGTATCTTCCAAGGAGCCTCATTATCACCACTACTGTTCATTATAGCAACGATGCCTCTCAGTCATATACTTAAAAAATGTACAGGGGATACAAATTCACTAGCACACAAGAGAAGATAAACCACCTTATGTACATGGATGACATAAAAAAATTTGCAAAAAATGAAAAAGAATTAGAAAACCTGAGGAGACTTGCTATCACTCAGACTCCAGTGAAATACCATCAGCTAACACTGGTGTGAAAACTCAAAAGGAGATAATAATAATAATAATAATAATAATAATAATAATAATCAGTTATTGCAAGGTGTTATGGTAATTTACCACGCACGCATATACTCTTCCAATTATAAATAGCAACTGGTTCTGCACTTAAGCGAGAGTTAATATTTCAGCAGATAGCCGATAAGACAGTGTCGCGTGTAACCGTTTCCTTTGTATATGTTTGTACTACTGTTATTTGTTAATTTATTTGTTTAACTCATTTCCTCTCTTGTGTCTTTATTCTGGCCATTAACCAGGCCACAACACAAGATGATAACAGTCGGAAGATTAAGAAATAAGCGTATTAACATATAGATTGAGTGTTTTTCTATCATCTTATGTTCACTAAAAGGTCATATTCACTTGAGTTGTGAACTCAACTGTCACTGAATAATACTTGAATCTCATACGAGACAAAACAAACATTTCATTTGATATCAATAAGATTACTTTGAATGACATCAATCGTAACAGTGATAAGTAACATGTTCATATTGCAGGATAATTCACCAATAACCTGTTACATAATCTATGCGGTTGCATAAGATTATTGTCGGTCCCCTGTAATTCTGAGGGGATGACCCTTTTCATACCATGGCTGGGTCCCCATGGAAAATTACAGAAGCCCGCCAAAATACGTGAAGTCACGTGGGACCTTTTGAGTCACCCAGTTTTCAGTTAGACGTCAGGCAGAGAAGTCGACCATTTTAGGTCCTGCCTAAAACTGGAACTCACGCGCGCTATGTTAGTCAGATATTTAGTTACATGAAATGTATAGTTAAGGAAATAAAAGTTTGTATAATTAATATGTTCTTGTGGTTGATGAATGTCTTGGTAACAAGACTAAGAAATGAATCCAGGACGACCAGCCAGCAGGAACATAGCAATAAAAAGTCCAGACCTTAGGAGATCCGAGACGCTAGACCAGACCAAGTCAAGATGTTAGAAGATAAAACCAAAGCCGACCAGAAGAAAAGACGATTAGAAGTAAGGAGTAAGAAAGGGTATGCAACAAAACCACTCCTCCGTGATCCCAGGGACTTTCCCCCCCCCCCAGGCAACACCCTACCCCCTTGATTTAAAGGGACAGGGCTGGGTGTATTTCCCAGTGCCTAAAGCGCCCCCTTGTGGCGGAATGCCGACGGGATCTACGCATTATTTGTGCCTGCCATCACATGAGCTTCGGTTCGTAGGTAGTCCCACATTAAATGACCTTGTGTCATACCTGCATAAGTATGATACGAGGTAAATACCTTAATTCATTCGATTAATGAATTTTACCCTCACTAAGTGCTCTTCAACGATGACCTTAAATCTTTAGTTGTTGTTTGTTTCGGTTTTACGGGTCATTTTATGCTAGACACTGGCAAAAAAATCGGATACTACGAGTTTTAAAAGCGAATTAAAAATAATTAAATCTATTATTTCAGGTCAAACTTAGTCTAAATCGATAAGTAGTAACACAATGACCATCATTAAAAAAATAAAAATATCATTACATATGCAGTTTATTTTTAATACATTTAAAGGGATTTGTTTTGGTCAATTCCGACGCGATCCGCCATTCTGTTTCTTTTTCAAGGGTTTTAAGCGCTTGTTTACAATTTTAATATAACATTCGCGATTGCAAAAGAAATTTCCACAAATCAGGTAATCATCCGATTTTAATGAAATTTTCAGTATTGATTTATCAATTAATGAATTTTAAAATATATCAGTTATTTTATTTCAAAACTTTAATTGAGTATTTTTGCTATGAAAAATTAATATATGAAATTCATTTAAAATAAAAATATTCGGAATTTAAGTTTAAAATGTTATATTTTTAGATTCTAGAAATAAATATCTATTTAATGCAAACCTTATTTTAGTCAAGGAAAGTATAAGTTTTGAAGAAAAACTCTATTGAAAATGTAGGCCCCCACCTTTTTAAGCGGAAAAAATATCGATGTATATTTTTATTCTTTTAAAAGATAATGGCCAATTAAATAATTATCGAAATGAGTAAAAAAGAAATCTCCAAAAAATTAATTATTTATTATTTTTTAACATTTTATTTTCCGATTTTCGGTACTTATTTTCTTATAAGATATTTCACTTAAAATTTTTTTTTTCTATTTACAACTTCGGTCTTTCATTTTTTTTTTATTTCTACTGTAATTAGTATCAATCAAGGACGAACTCGCCAATATTTTACACTCCCAAAGTAAGGGGGGTCAAAATTAAGTGACTTGAAAAAAAATCAGAAAGTTTTGAAATAAAATAAATAATGCATTATAAAGATCATTCATTGATAAATAAACACTGAAAATGTCATTAAAATCCGATAATTCCCTGATTTTTGGTAAATTATTTTCTGTAGGGGGGGGGTCTAAAGTCATTTTGTCAAAAACGCATTTTTAGGCTCAGTTTGCCAGTGCCTATTTTATGCCGAAGATGTCTTGTTTTATTTATTCTTGGTGAGTACTCAGATATTTTAACTCAACTTTTTCTTTAAACACATTTTTAGAACTCATTTTGTTTTATCTTACCCATCGATGGAACCCTAACAGATACTACCAGTCTGGGTTATAGTGGGCTTGGGAGTAATTGTCATTAAGGGGTACTCCACATTCCCCAAGCTCGAGAACAAGTACCCAGGACAATAATAGCCTACGCCACCGATTTCTAAAAATGATAAAAAGGGGTTGGGGTTTCCATTAGAGCAATAAGGTTGGGACAATCATAGAGGTGCTAGGGTTTGACATGACGAACCGATTGATCGGAGGGAGTTACTCTGACCAGCCGACTAGAATAAATAAGGACCAAATGGATGGTTGCATGTCATGAAATGCTCAGCCATCAGGGTCCTCTATTTAAGCATCACGGGTCGCCACCCACGGCCAACAGCCGGTGCCATTGGTGGGGCTTTAAACATAATAAAATTCCATGATCCATTTCAATTTAAATTGGGTCAATTAGGATTTACAAAATGATTTTAATATTTTTTAAGAACTCTCCGGTCATATTTTGTTTCACATTTAATTCACTTTGTAAACTCTCTTTTCCCCAATCCCAATTATCTACCCAGAGCTCAATGGATGACGTTTTGTCTAATATATATATATATATATATATATATATATAATATATATTATATATATGGAGTAAATATGGAAAATAATCCGACAATGTAAAGAAAATTTGAAAAAAAAAAACATATAAAAACATCCATCATTTTCTTCACCCCAAGATACATCCTGATAAAGGTTTAATCAAACCAAAATGTTTAAACATCGATAATCAAATTCATCCTATTTTGGAACACTTGTTTTTTCAAATTTTCTTTATATATATATATATATATATATATATATATATATATATATATATGTGTGTGTGTGTGGTGTGTGTGTGTGTGGTGTGTGTGTGTGTGAAGAAAAGGAAGTAAATCCGACGGTATGTAATATATCAAGAAAATGAAAAAACACAGGTTTAAATGGGTTAAGTCACCAGTTAACCCATTTAAACCTGTGTTTTTTCATTTTTCTTGATATATATATATATATATATTATATATTAGTATATATATATATATATATATATATATATATATGAACCCAAATATAACCCAAATAACAATAATGTGGTTAGTTTCTCATATGGAATGTGCCTTCGTCTATCAAGTGTGAAACTGGTGCTCGATTCTTAAGTGCACAGGTGCAATAAATGTTGACGTGTTCACTTTTAAGAAATGTGAATGAAAAATGCATTGTATCTTGCCGATGGTTGTCGACACATTGGCGCTTAGCGAATTCAATTCAATAAGTCGTAAAGTATATTTTTTAATCTAAAATTCGTGCCTTCCTTTATTGAGTGCAAAAAGTACAAGATCAGAAAAGTGTATTAAGTTGAAATGTTAATATTTAAAAAGTAAGTATTTGTTTTTGTTTTTTCTTTTTATATATCCTATTTCTTTTTAACTGCATTTACGGGAATATGTAATCAAGCATGAGAGGATTTAAAAAACAAAATTATTTATTTTAATATTTTACAACTATAGATCCTCAAAATTTGTTTACCATCAATTCACGTTGAAAACACCGGTTCTCACTAGATCATCAAAGTTAGGCAGTGATGGGCATGTTCAGTACTTAAATAGGTGACCATTTAAGCAGCATATATATATTTACCAACCCCTCCGTACGAGCAGGATGTGACACAAGGTCAATTTCTTAAGCGGAGTTTTACAGGTTTGAATTCAGAGTTTTCCTTCTCCTAGACCGGTTACCTAGCCAGGGTTAAAGAGCCCAGTCTACCCTGCTATTTACCCATAGCTGGAGGGAGAATTGGATTCATACCTTTCCCAAGGGTATTTGCGCTATGTGAAATTCAAACAGCTTCGTCCAGAAATTGACGAGTCCATTTCCTATGACTCTAACCATTTGACGACGCGCCTCTCAATTTAAGCAGCATAAGATACTGTAAGCAACCAGCTATCTAGATACGGCACTAAATGGACTGAAAGAGGTTGATATACCGTATAACAAAAACAACCAGCAAACCAGCCAATTTTTTTCGGGATATTTTTTTTCTATTTTTACCTGAAGAAATAATTAAGATTTGATTTCGCATTAAATAACCCGAAACAGGGTGATATGCCGTAAAATAAAACAACCAGCAACCAACCATGGTGCTTTGGGAAATATTGTCAATTTTTACCTGAAGAAATGATTAAGATTTGATTTCGCATTTAATGACCCGAAAAAGTTTGAAATGCCGTATAACAAAATAACCAGCGGCCAACCAAGTTGTTTTGGGATATTTTGTCTATTTTTACATGAAAAAGTATTAAAAATTTTATTTGGCATTAAATGATCCTAAAAGGGTTGATATCCCGTAAAACCAACCAACCAGCCAACCAATCAACCAACCATCTTCATTCTTAAAATGCTAATCAGCATTTTTCCATTGAATCTTATTATCCAATGATTCCAATTGACGTAAACGGAAATATGAAATGTCAATCAATGTTTCCGTTGTTTTTCCCTACTTTTCGTTGCCAGTTGACATTTCCAGGAAATTATTTGACCGAGAGTGTCAGCCATCTTGATCTTTGAACAACGCCAAGAAAAAGAAAAAGAAAATCAAGAATGACCAAAACGTAACAAGTCATGATTCGATATTTAGATCAACACAGCTTGAATGACAACAATCTTTATCATTTGCGTTAATGAATGTTGATGGGGAAGTGGTGCTGCAAAATGAAAATCTCCTATTGATTTACGATAAGAGGACCGGTTTAGCTCAGTAGGTAGAGAGTCAGATTAGGAATCACAAGTTTCCTTGTTCGGTACCTGCCCGAACATATTCTGATGAAGGACTTATAAAAACCAAAACGTTTTAACGTCAACTAATTTCACCATATACAAATAAATCTATACTATGGAATATTTTTGTCTTATTTACATTCAAAACACCCACACACACACTATTATAATATATATATGTGTGTGTGTGTGTGTGTGTGTGGTGTGTGTGAAACGTAAATAAGACAATAAAGTATATATATATATATATATATATAATATAATATATATATATATATAATCCAAAAGTCCAGAGAAGAAATCTTCCTTACGACACAAGACATTTATTTAAAAAACCTGTCGCAGTTTGAGAGCTCAATATGTGCTCTTAATATTAGAGTCAGAGAGCAAATATATAAGTAAAGAAATAACAAAAGACTTAGAGATTTAGCTTTATAGTCTATTTCAGGGAGCTTTGTTTAAGCTCCCTGAAATAGACTATAATGATAAATCTCTAAGTCTTTTTTATTTCTTTACTTATATATATATATATATATATATATATATATATATATATATATATATATATATATATATAACGAGAGTTTTATAATTTGCTTGAAGCATTGTGTGTATATTGGTTTGGAGGTTGATTTTGAAGGGTATCACAATGCAGGGTTGTAAAGATAAAATAATGATAAGCTAACAATGGTTGTTACCTTATTATTATTTTTTCTTTACACCTGCATTGTGATAGCCTTCAAAATCAACCTCCAAGCCAATATATTATATATATATATATATATATATATATATATATATTATATATATATATATTTGAACTGCGCAGCCATTTTTTCTTTCTGCAAATCTTGTTCCAAGTCCTTTCAAGTTGCCGGATTGATGTAATTATATCAGGCGAAAATTGGCTGATGTATTTACCATGGCTTATTTCACGAGTACTTTCCGCCCTGTCACGGGCTATCTTCAGGGTTAGTGCAAGATTTGCAGACAGAAAATGGCTGCACGGTTCAACAAAATATGTCTTAAAGAAGAAATACTGCCTAACTATACACACACACACACACACACACACACATATATATATATATATATATATATATATATATATTAGATAGATAGATAGAGAGAGAGATAGAGATAGTGAGAGAAAGGGGGCACCTGAGTAGTAACTACAACGTTCCTGGTTGGATACCGGCCCTCACCAACTTTGCGAATGAGTAGCACAGGGATATGTGTGGCACTGGTGGTAGCTGTGCCGAAAAATAAATAAATAAATAAATAAAGCAATAAAAACTAAATATGAAAGCACAAGTATGAAGCTACATCTAAAAAGATTCGCACAAATTACATCCTTAGCTCAGTCGGTAGAGGGTCCACCTGGGAAACACTAGGTTCCTGGTTCGATACCGGCCTTTGCCAACACAGCGTATTAGTGTTGTATACTCTTTTTACTTCTATTATTCTTCTGCTCATCTTTGGTATCTTACGTTCTTCTTCTAGCGTCTGGACTTCGTCTTGGGGACTTCGTGTCTGATCTTCCATTGGGGATTTCTCTTTACCAGAAGCCCTGTGTCATTGGTAGCTTTTAGATAATAACCCAATACTTCGATTTGCTTTAGATCATATTTTATTCCGAAATCCTCACCAGACTACCTGCGCAGATTGAGTCGGCCGTACACTTAACACGACTTACCACCTTCGTGGTTTGGCCAATGCTGAACTAAAACTTTCTTTCTAATCTAAACCGGAAGAGGGTCTTCTCCACCGATTCTCACGGTATCCACCGGAAGGATCAGGATGAGATCAAGACGTGACACTCAATCCTTCAAGACCTCCGGCTGTAACTTATAACAGCCATTTTGGTTTCTACACTATTGTAAATAAGTGTTAGGATACTAACAATTATGTAATATTAGTACACAGTGATCTGTGTGTTACCAGTGAGACGCCAAAAACAATCTCCCTGGTAAAACGCTTGCAAAAATTGGTTAGACTCCCTCGCTGTTCGACTGATACCAACAATAGGTCACTTCGCCAACTTTTACTTTATTGATTTCCATTTGAAGGAACTACGAGGTTAATCCCAATTGTAATTTCTCCAAAGCGCTGTGGGTGTAGGTAAACTATTTGTCCGGCTACTGGAAATACTGTTGTATTTGTTGTGCATGCGCCTGTGCTTGCACCTGCACGCGCCTCGTTGACACATTCAGTCTTGGCTTGGCAGTTGTTTCTGATTGAGCTCCTAATTGACACAAACAGCTAATGGGAATTTCGCACAGTTATTCCGCTTTAGAATCATTGGAATTCATCACCAATTAAGGGAGGTGTAAGGTGAGTCGTGCATGAATGTCAAAAACTTGAAAGGTTCAAAGCTTCATTAACATCATGCTAGCGAGCTATTATGACATGGGCTGCGAAAAACGACCACAACTTCCACAAAATCGTCGACCGAAATAGCCATTAAATAGAAAAATAGGTAGACGTCCAAACCTTTGAAATTGTATAAACATTAGTTTGACATTAAATTGAGAGACGTTTCTGTGATTCTACTAAATATTTTCGGTCACAATTATTTGGGATTAACCACTACCCGTAA
>CM042155.1:4643286-4665786 GCA_023376005.1 Doryteuthis pealeii
AGGATGTCTGCTCACTCACACACACTCACACTCAACACCCACAAAGTGTGTGTGTGTGTTGTGTGTGGTGTGGTGTGGTGTGGTGTGACATCCTCCGCACGAATAGGATATGAACACATGATGAATTAGCCATGGGGAAGTCCAGTGGTGTTGTGGCTAAAATTATAGACTAATAATCTTACTAAGCGAGTTTGTAGAGTAGGGACAAATAAAAGGGGTGAGCGTGCGGAAGCGATAACGACGATCTGTTCAATCGAAAATATGAAAAGAAATGAAACGAAGGAAATAATAATTTAAAAAATGAGCGAGAAACAGTTAAATACAGATTATTACACTTTTTACATATTGAACCATTTGCAATATATCTTAAGTGAAACGCATCCTGTTGTAATATTAAATTATCACTTCGGTATATCCAGGTCCTGCTAGTAGTTTCTCTCGCCACGTGCTGTGAAATGGAGGATCGAAATTTGTTTGAATGAATCTCTGCCACCAAGCCATCATATTATTGTCCATTTACCAGAGAAAAAAAGACACCAGCACCAATTGACTTTGTTAACGTCAATAACATATTCCTTAGCCCGCAACGGAGGGGGATCATCCGTGGCTCCCGTAGCTCTTTCTCGATGGGATTTTAATGCAGTCATCCACGTGTTTTCTAATTTTTAATGTTAGAAACAAGAAAACATAAATGGAAAAAGTAGTTCATCTTTTTGTATGAGAGATGCTTCACCCGCCAAGAAAAAACGATCTTTTAAAATGAAAGAAAAATAAATAACTTTAAATGAAACGGCAAAAAAAAACTGATACATGAAAAAGGAAGGCGCTCGTGTTTTTAAATGGTTACAGTCGTAGAAACTAGACACGACGATCCGAGTTCAAATCAGGGACGAGGTTGTTTATATTTCACATAACGCTAATACCTCAGGGAAAAGGTATGGATCAACTAGTATCTTTCCATTGATTGAAATAGTACGGAAAGATTTAGGGCTCTTTAAGCCCAGGTATGGTACAACGGTCTAAGAAAAGCAAACGTTTTAATTCACCTTGTTTCGTATTCTACTCGAGTAGCGGAGCGGTTGGGTAAGTATATATACTGAAAGGGAAATTAGTTTGTAGGCCCAAAATTCTGCATTTGGTTTTGGGTTTTAAAAACTTTTAGGAATAATTTTTGTTAACTTCAAGTTTGGCAATATATTGAATATAAGGAGATATTTATATTCGAGTTTTAGGCTAGATGTTTAGCATATATTGATAGAAATAATTTTTATTTATATGAATTTTTCATTAACTTAGTATAGGAATCTTGTGTAGAAATAATAATTAGTATGTATTAATCAATTAAATGAAAGAACTTGTGTAGAAATAAATGCTCATTAATATTATGTGTACAATAAACTGGTAGAAATAAATTTTACTGTTGATCATAGAACTTCCATGTGTATATGTGTCGTATATTTCTCGTTTGGTTTTAAAAAAACTGGTAGAAATACCTTCCAATTAGCTCCATGTGTAATGATAAACTGGTAGAAATAATTTTCATTAACTTGCTATCAGATCTATTTCACCCATTAACATATTTACCAAACCCGTCCACACGAGTAAAGATATGTGACACAAGGACGGAGAGCGGAGTTTAAACGGGTTTTTATTCAGAGTCCATCTTTATCCGGGTCTAAAAACTGGTATGAATTCAGAGTTTTCCTTTCGTAGACTGGTTGCCATACGAAGGTTAAATGGTTCCGTCTGTCCTTAATATTTCTATACATATATGTCAAGTTGTGAGACAAGTTGCCAGCGAAAAAGACGGGATGAAAAGATAAACAACAACTGTCACAGAAAAGGGTTAAAAAATAAACAGTCATAAGCTCCCCATATTACTGAACAGGTCCAAGTTGTGGCTATTTATGTGCTTAGCTGGTAAAGGGTCGTATCGAAAGCTGGAACATTGTGTTCGTAGGTGAATGCTCTACGCGACAGAGCTAAGCCGATCCCTATAATAATAATAATAATAATAATAATAATAATAATATAATAATAATAATAATAATAATATAGATAATAATAATAATGGAACAGTCCCAAAAGGATTAGAAAAGGGCTTGGAAAGTTTGGATATCAGAGGAAGGATTGAAACCATTCAGAACACTGCACTGCTGCAATCTGCCAGAATACCAGAAGAGTAGGAGACCTGAGGAGACTTATGCCTTGTCACTCAGACTCCAGTGAAATACCATCAGCTAACACTGATGTGAAACTTCAAAGGAGTAAATAATAACTCCGAAGATATCGAAACTACAGCACTGTTGAAAACCGGCTACTAATACTCAGAAGAGTGCCTGGAGACCGGAGAGAGCTTGTTGTCACTCTTCCAAGAACAAACGACCAAGGCGGCTGTGAAAAAACACAAAAGCAAGTGAAATAATGATAATAATAATTGAATAAGAACAACAAACAAAAAAGAACAAAAATATTCAGCAACAGTCTGGAGACTTGAGCACAACCGGCTGTCAAACTATGCTCTTCATTTGAACCACTGGCTACGGCAGGTGTGAAATAATAATAATAATAGAAGAAGAAAAAGAAGAAAGAAACGAATAACAGAATAGGGGAATGGAAAAATGTTATTTAATTAACAGAGCGAATGTTTCTCCAGCAGCTGAATTGAAACTAAATATTTTGACAAAAAAAAAATAAAAAAAACATCTCGTACATGTGCCATCTGAATTATCTTGAATCCACACATTCACCAAAATCCATCTCCACATAAAAGAACGGAAATAGAAGGAAAGCTGAGTTATCTCCCTTGTTCGTTCTTTAAATATCACTGTATAATAATTAAAGGAAACGCGTGAGCTGATATAGTATTATAACCTATCTTTTAGATGAATGTTTTTTATTGGTTTGCTTTTTGTATTTACATGGCAAATCACTCAGTGGGTCTATTTAAATGCCGACAAAGTTTTGAAATAGATCAAGTTCTTAAATGGAGAGAGGAGGAGAGAAGAGGAGTTTTAATTGTATACTATTATAAACCCAATAAGAGTGGGCAAGATCCCCTCTTAACATGTACTAGCCCACCTCTCCGGGTCAGAGTTGACCTAGAAGAAGCCACATGCGATGAAAGTGTAGTGCTCCACATCATCATTGAGGCAGGGTTTCTCACCTCAAAACTGGAATCTCCGCCCATCGAGATATGTGTGTTAACAGATCATATTGTCCTATTAGGACATTGTTAAGATACCTCGCATAAGCCACCGAGCACTTCATAAGCTCCCACCCATATATAAAAGGGTTGGTGGCTTGGCAATAATAAGGACAAATAGGGTTGGGAGAAATCATATAAACCTATATTATGTTTTATCGCTTAATTTGCTACAAAATGTATGTGGTAGTGAGGATATGGGAGTCTGTGTACCGAGTTACGAGTAAGACAGATACGAACAAAACAGAATAGTGACAATCATATGAAGTTAAGATAAGTAAAGCTATTAATTATAGACAAAAATAATTTTCAAATATTTTTATATAGATCAATAAATTGACTGTTGCTGTAAGGATATTACGTTGAATGATTGTTTGCTTTGATGCTCCTTGAAAGAAAATGCTGAGTTTGCAAGAGTGTAACACAAAAGAACTATGGATATATATAACTAGCCATGGCATAATAGGGACAGAACCACTATCATGACGCAAGTGATCCAGCAGAGGCAGTGGTACCATTAAGGTATCGGTACACAAGGAGGGTTGGAGACTCGGTCGCTTTAGTTTCTTACGTTATCCTCGTGACAAAGTCATAATATATGTCATTGAGGGAGGATGACTATTTAACATATAGGGTCCGCTTGTCCTGACAATTTGGGGCGCTGGTGGTTGTCGCAGTGATGGTAATCCGCAAGTTTCCCTTATATTATCTCATTAGCGTGAGAGAGAGAGTGATGCGGTGCGTATATTTGATCTATTTTCGGGTTAGAGCCACTGTCCATATCGATCTTTCCTTTTATTCTGACAAGCTAGTTAAATAAAACTATGTATAATTATTTACTTGGGTGTATTATCCTTATTGCATAAGAAGTTTTACTAATAGTTAAGATAGCCAAGTGTATATATATATATAACGTATATATATATATATATTTCATTATAGGGTTATATAATAAATACATATATATAAATTGATGTCAAATATTCTAAAAATGATAATAAACCGAGGTATGTTATGATCGAGGAAACAATTTAATGTGTCACTACATTTTTGGTATATTGGCTATCCTCTTCAGGACACTGGTTAAGTAATGTTTATGTCATTGAAGAGATGTTTAGTGTAAGTGAAATGGTGAATATGATGTTTATTACCGTTAATTTTTATAAATGCGCGTTGTTTACGAGTCAAACGCGCCATTATAAAAATTAACGGTTAAATACATCATATTCACACATTCACTATACAAACTTAAATCTTTTACATTTTGTCCCTCACATAAACATTACTTAACAGTTGTCCTGAAGATGGTACAATACCTACCGAAATCTTAAGATGACACTAAAAATTGTTTTCCTGATCATAACTTATCTGTGTTTGTTATATTTTAAAATATTTTCTTCTCATATTTGTTGGTTTAATTCCTCACCGTATTCCCATATATATATATATATATTAATATATAATAAATATAGTATATTATATAAAATATATGGGGGAGTGTATGTGGTTATAAGTATAGGAAAAAGTGAATTCAACGAACTACAAGTAAAGCAAAATTCAATTCAATTGATATTTCGCCTCTGTTTGGTTTCAGAGTCTTCATCAGATTCTGATGTATTGTTTTAAAGACATCTTTTTTTCAAAACCACTTCCACAGCACGGAGGACGAATATCCATCTGCGGCCATTTGCCACGTCGTTCTGGGTAACTGTTATTTTGTGACAATCGTTCTCACGACTGAATTGACCAATCAAAAAACAGCTAAAATGGGTCAGCTAAAATATAAGCCTCGTCTATCATTTTACGGGTATTTTCCATGACTCTTCCCTCTAAGAAGTTAATTTTCGAATTCTACACTAATTTAATAATTTAATTAATAGCTTCCTATTAGTATATAAAATTATTAGAATGCCCATTAATATCACTACTTAAACCACATGGTTCCTAGTTCGATTCCGGTCATCCCGCTAAACTCAGCGTATGAGTAGCACAGGATCTGTGCAGTAAAGTAAGGAGCTAATGGTAGGCGTATCGCTCCTACCTCAGACGCTAAAATAATCTCCTTGTCTAGCGCAGTGAAAAGGGATAACCCCTCGCTGATTGGCTGATACCGACTTTAGGCCGCCCCGACGACTTTACTTTTTTTTACTTATTAGAATGCCATTAATATGTCGCTACTTTTAGTTTGATAGAGAAAGTTCGGTGCCCTTCCAATATGTGATCTACCGAAGGTTTTCGATCACCTATTGGTCTACTATTCATGGGCATTTGATCTAACTAATGAAAAAAGAAGACGGGGTTAGGATTACGGATTGACGGTGTATAGTGATCTAGCTTAGTTTAATGGGAAAATAATGGGTATTTAATGGGTAGATCACATATTGGAATGTTAAAACACAACTCGGTAGATCCCATATTTGGATTAGAAACCATCTCGGTAGATCACATATTGGAAGAAGCACTGAAAGTTCTATTAAATAATGTTTTCATAACCAAAACCACAAAAGGTTAATGGCATTATTATTTCCATCCTTATAATAAGACAACTTTCTGAATTCTATCACATAGCATGTATTGATTAGTGAGTTAGTTAATTAACATTGCCTACGTTTTATTAAATTTTACAAATCAGAATTATTTTTCATATACAATTTCTCGTTTTGAGAAAATCTTATTTCTAGTGTTTATTTTTATACATTTTAATTTTTCTTTTTTTTAAACTTTTTAAATATAAAATATCTTTGCAATTATCAGATCTACGTAAAACGCAGGGATTGTCGCAATATGCGAAGCCACAGAGAAAAACATCTTAATTAAATTTATAAAAGTGAATTGTTGTAAAGTCAGTTTTGTATCAAGTAGATTTTTGTGCTGTTTTGTTATATTCAAACCAAAATATAACTTATAAAAGTAACAATTCAGAAAATTAGCTTTGCTTGTTGTATTTTATTCGATATTAATAAAATTCATTATTTATTTTCGTTCCCTTTCTTTCATCCGTCACTTTTTTTTCTTCAAACTTTTGTCTTTCTTTCATTAGCATCTTCGTAATTTGTCATTTTTTTTATTCTTTTATTTCTTTCTTATAACATTTCGATTGTTCCGCTCGTTGCTTTATCTTTCCATCTTTTTTTATTTTCGTTGCTCTGTTTCTTCTCCTCTCTTTTGTCTTCACACTTTTATGGGTATTTCTTGTCTTCACACAGTCCTTTGATAGTGCGTCTTTTAATGTTCTATTCCTGCCTTCTTCTTTCCCTTACCTAACATATTCTTTTTTCAGAATCACTGCTTTTCTTTCACACTCATCTTTTCTCTCTTTCTGTTACGTTTCATTCAATCATCCGTCGTTTTGGTCTTATTATACAGCATTCTTTTGTCATAGTGACCACGCTTGTATGAAGAAAAACTCAAAAGGAGTGGATACATGAATAATAATATATTAATATAAATAATATAATAATAATAATATATAATAATATATAATTAAAAAACGGATCACCTTATCCCAGCAAGAAACGACAGACCTAGTGTTTGATTAACAAGAAAAGAAAGACTTGTCAACTGGTGGATTTTGCAGTGCGCAGCGGATCAAAGGTGAAGTTAAAGGAAAATGTAAAAATAATGACAAATATCTGGACCTTGCCAGAGAATCGAAAAATTTATGGGGAATAAGAAGAATGGAGAGAGTAGCCATATGTAGTTGGTGAACACTTGGAACAGTCCCAAATAGCTATTAGAAAGGTTTTGAAAGTTGAAGGTATCAGAGGAAGGATTGGATACCATTCAGAACACTGCACTGCTGCAATATCTGACAGAATACTCAGAGAGAGGCTGGAGACCTGAGGAGACTTGCTGTCACTCAGACTCCAGTGAAATACCATCAGCTAACACTTGATGTGAAAACTCAAAAGGAGTGTAAATAATAATGAATAATAATTTACCTGGATTTTAGAATGTTTAAAAATGTATCAATTTCCACAACATCAATAAATTTCATTGAGAAGAATATCCGGAAAACTGGAGAGTTCAAATTAAAAGCCGGAAAACAATCCCTGTATCAGAAGTAAAAATCCAAGAGGTATCTTCCAAGGAGCTCATTAATCACCACTACTGTGTCATTATAGCAATGATGCCTCTGTCGTCATAATATACTTAAAAGGTACAGGGATACAAATTCACTAGCACACAAGAGAAGAATAAACCATCTTATGTACAATGGAGACTAATTAAAAAATTTTGCAAATGAAAAGCAATTAGAAAACCTGAGGAGACTTGCTATCACTCAGACTCCAGTGAAATATCCATCAGCTAACACTGGTGTTGGAAAACTCAAAAGAGCGATGAATTTAATAATAATAATAATAATATAATAATAATAATAATAATAATAATAATAATAATAATAATAATCAGAGGTTATTGCAAGGTGTTATGGTAATTTAACCACGCACGCATATACTCTTCCCAATTATAAATAGCAACTGGTTCTGCACTTAAAGAGAGAGTTAATATTTCAGCAGATAGCCGATAAGACAGTGTCGCGTGTAACCGTTTCCGTTGTATATGTTTGTACTACTGTTATTTGTTAATTTAATTTGTTTAATCTCATTTCCTCTCTTGTGTCTTTATTCTGGCCATTAACCAGGCCACAACACAAGATGATAACAGTCGGAAGATTAAGAAATAAGCGTATTAACATATAGATTGAGTGTTTTTCTATCATCTTATGTTCACTAAAATCATATTCACTTGATTGTGAACTCAACTGTCACTGAATAATACTTGAATCTCATACGAGACAAAACAAACATTTCATTTGTATCAATAAGATTACTTGAATGACATCAATCGTAACAGTGATAAGTAACATGTTCATATTGCAGGAAATTCACCAATAACCTGTTACATAATCTATGCGGTTGCATAAGATTATGTCGCCCCTGTAATTCTGAGGGGATGACCCTTTTCATACCATGGCTGGGTCCCCATGGAAAATTACAGAAGCCCGCCAAAATACGTGAAGTCACGTGGGACCTTTTGAGTCACCCAGTTTTCAGTTAGACGTCAGGCAGAGAAGTCGACCATTTTAGGTCCTGCCTAAAACTGGAACTCACGCGCGCTATGTTAGTCAGATATTTAGTTACATGAAATGTATAGTTAAGGAAATAAAAGTTTGTATAATTAATATGTTCTTGTGGTTGATGAATGTCTTGGTAACAAGACTAAGAAATGAATCCAGGACGACCAGCCAGCAGGAACATAGCAATAGAAAACCAGACGTTAGGAGATCCGAGACGCTAGACCAGACCAAGTCAAAATGTTAGAAGATAGAACCAAAGCCGACCAGAAGAAAATACGACTAGAAGTAAGAAGTAAAGAAAGGGTATACAACAAACCCGCTCCTCCGCGATCCCAGAGGGACTTCCCCCCCCCCAGGCAACACCTACCCCTTGATTTAAAGGGACAGGGCTGGTGTATTTCCCAGTGCCTAAAGCGCCCCCTTGTGGCGGAATGCCGACGGGATCTACGCATTATTTGTGCCTGCCATCACATGAGCTTCGGTTCGTAGGTAGTCCCACATTAAATGACCTTGTGTCATACCTGCCTAAGTATGATACGAGGTAAATACCTTAATTCATTCGATTAATGAATTTTACCCTCACTAAGTGCCCTTCAACGATGACCTTAAATATTTGGTTGTTGTTTGTTTCGGTTTTACGGGTCATTTTATGCTAGGCACTGGCAAAAAATCGGATACTACGAGTTTTAAAAGCGAATTAAAAACAATTAAATCTATTATTTCAGGTCAAACTTAGTCTAAATCGATAAGTAGTAACACAATGACCATCATTAAAAAAATAAAAATATCATTACATATGCAGTTTATTTTTAATACATTTAAAGGAAATTGTTTTGGTCAATTTCGACGCGATCCGCCATTCTGTCTCTTTTTCTAGGGTTTCAATTTTAATATAACATTCGCGATTGCAAAAGAAATTTCCACAAATCAGGTAATTACCCGATTTTAATGAAATTTTCAGTATTGATTTATCAATTAATGAATTTTAAAATATATCAGTTATTTTATTTCAAAACTTTAATTGAGTATTTTTGCTATCAAAATTTTAAGTTTAAAATGTTATATTTTTAGATTCTAGAAAAAAATATCTATTTAATGCAAACCTTATTTTGAGTCAAGCAAAGTGTACGTTTTGAAGAAAAACTCTATTGAAAATGTAGGCCCCCACCTTTTTAAGCGGAAAAATATCGATGTATATTTTTATTCTTTTAAAAGATAATAGCCAATTAAATGATTATCGAAATGAGTAAAAAAGAAATCTCCAAAAAATTAATTATTTATTATTTTTTAACATTTTGTTTTCCGATTTTCGGTACTTATTTTCTTATAAAATATTCCACTTAAAATTTTTTTTTCCTATTTACAACTTCGGTCTTTTATTTTTTTAATTTTATTTCTACTGTAATTAGTATCAATCAAGGACGAACTCGCCAATATTTTACACTTCCAAAGTAAGGGGGTCAAAATTAAGTGACCTGAAAAAAATCAGAAAGTTTTGAAATAAAATAAATAATGTATTATAAAGATCATTCATTGATACATAAACACTGAAAATGTTATTAAAATCCGATAATTCCCTGATTTTTGGTAAATTATTTTCTGTAGGGGGCGGGGTCTAAAGTCATTTTGTCAAAAACGCATTTTAGGCTCATTTTGCCAGTGCCTATTTTATGCCGAAGATTTTTTGTTTTATTTATTTCTGGTGAGTACTCAGATATTTTAACTCAACTTTTTCTTTAAACAAATTTTTAGAACTCATTTTGTTCTCTCTAACCTATCGATGGAACCCTAACAGATACTACCAGTTTGAGTTATAGTGGTCTTGGGAGTAATTGTCATTAAGGGGTACTCCACATTCCCCAAGCTCGAGAACAAGTACCCAGGACAATAATACCATACGGCACCCATTTCTAAAAATGATAAATAAGGGTTAGGGTTTCCATTAGAGCAATAAGGTTGGGACAATCATATAGGTGCTAGGGTTTGACATGACGAACCGATTGATCGGAGGGAGCCACTCTGACCGCCCGTCTAGAATAAGTAAGAACCAAATGGATAGTTGTATGTCATGGTCTGCTCAGCCATCAGGGTCCTATCTTTAAGCATCATGGGTCGCCACCCACGGCCAACAGCCGGTGCCATTGGTGGGGCTTTAAACTTAATAAAATTCCATGATCCATTTCAATTTAAATTAGGTCAATTAGGATTTACAAAATGATTTTAATGTTTTTTAAGAACTCTCCGGTCGTATTTTCTTTCACATTTAATTCACTTTGTAAACTCTCTTTTCCCAATACAATTATCTACCCAGAGCTCAATGGATGACGTTTTGTCTACTATATATATATTATATATATATATATATATATAATATATATATATGGAGTAAATATGGAAAATAAATCCGACAATATAAAAAAATTTGACAAAAAATATATAAACATCCATCATTTTCTTCACCCCAAGATACATCCTGATGAAGATTTAATCAAACCAAAATGTTTAAACATCGATAATCAAATTCATCCTATTTTGGAACACTTGTTTTTTTCAAATTTTCTTTATATATTATATATATATATATATAAATATATATATATATATATATATATATGTATATATATATATATATATATATGTGTGTGTGTGTGTGTGTGTGTGTGTGTGTGTGTGTGTGTGTGAAGAAAAGGAAGTAATCCGACGGTATGTAATATATCAAAAAAAATGAAAAAACACAGGTTTAAATGGGTTAAGTCACCAGTTAACCCATTTAAACCTATGTTTTTTCATTTTTTTGATATATATATATATATATATATATATTATATATATATATATATAATATATATATTATATATATATATATATAAACCCATAAAAATAATGTGGCTGGTTTCACATATGGAATGTGCCTTCGTCTATCAAGTGTGAAACCGGTGCTCGATTCTTAAGTGCACAGGTGCAATAAATGTTGACGTGTTCACTTTTAAGAAATGTGAATGAAAAATGCATTGGATCTTGCCGATGGTTGTCGACACATTGGCGCTTAGCGAATTCAATTCAATAAGTCGTAAAGTATATTTTTTAATCTAAAATTCGTGCCTTCCTTTATTGAGTGCAAAAAGTACAAGATCAGAAAAATGTATTAAGTTGAAATGTTAATATTTAAAAAGTAAGTATTTGTTTTTGTTTTTTCTTTTTATATATCCTATTTCTTTTTAACTGCATTTACGGGAATATGTAATCAAGCTTGACAGGATTTTTAAAAAAAATTATTTATTTTAATATTTTACAACTATAGATCCTCAAAATTTGTTTACCATCAATTCACGTTGAAAACACCGGTTCTCACTAGATCATCAAAGTTAGGCAGTGATGGGCATGTTCAGTACTTAAATAGGTGACCATTTAAGCAGCATATATATTTACCAACCCCTCCGTACGAGCAGGATGTGACACAAGGTCAATTTCTTAAGCGGAGTTTTACAGGTTTGAATTCAGAGTTTTCCTTCTCCTAGACCGGTTACCTAGCCAGGGTTAAAGAGCCCAGTCTACCCTGCTATTTACCCATAGCTGGAGGGAGAATTGGATTCATACCTTTCCCAAGGGTATTAGCGCTATGTGAAATTCAAACAGCTTCGTCCAGAAATTGACGAGTCCATTTCCTATGACTCTAACCATTTGACGACGCGCCTCTCAATTTAAGCAGCATAAGATACTGTAAGCAACCAGCTATCTATATACGGCACTAAATGGACTGAAAGAGGTTGATATACCGTATAACAAAAACAACCAGCCAACCAGACAATTTTTGGGGGGATATTTTTTTTCTATTTTTACCTGAAGAAATAATTAAGATTTGATTTCGCATTAAATAACCCGAAACAGGGTGATATGTCGTAAAATAAAACAACCAGCAAGCAACCATGGTGCTTTGGGAAATATTGTCAATTTTTACCTGAAGAAATGATTAAGATTTGATTTCGCATTAAATAACCCGAAACAGGGTGATATGCCGTAAAATAAAACAACCAGCAAGCAACCATGGTGCTTTGGGAAATATTGTCAATTTTTACCTGAAGAAATGATTAAGATTGATTTCGCATTAAATAACCCGAAACAGGGTGATATGCCGTAAAATAAAACAACCAGCAAGCAACCATGGTGCTTTGGGAAATATTGTCAATTTTTACCTGAAGAAATGATTAAGATTTGATTTCGCATTAAATAACCCGAAACAGGGTGATATGCCGTAAAATAAAACAACCAGCAAGCAACCATGGTGCTTTGGGAAATATTGTCAATTTTTACCTGAAGAAATGATTAAGATTTTGATTTCGCATTAAATAACCCGAAACAGGGTGATTATGCCGTAAAATAAAACAACCAGCAAGCAACCATGGTGCTTGGGAAATATTGTCAATTTTTACCTGAAGAAATGATTAAGATTTGATTTCGCATTAAATAACCCGAAACAGGGTGATATGCCGTAAAATAAAACAACCAGCAAGCAACCATGGTGCTTTGGGAAATATTGTCAATTTTTACCTGAAGAAATGATTAAGATTTGATTTCGCATTTAATGACCCGAAAAAGTTTGAAATGCCGTAAAACAAAATAACCAGCGGCCAACCAAATTGTTTTGGGATATTTTGTCTATTTTTACCTGAAAAAGTATTAAAAATTTATATTTGGCATTAAATGATCCTAAAAGGGTTGATATCCCGTAAAACCAACCAACCAACCAACCAACCAATCAACCAACCATCTTCATTCCTAAAATGCTAATCAGCATTTTTCCATTGAATCTTATTATCCAATGATTCCAATTGACGTAAACGGAAATATGAAATGTCAATCAATGTTTCCGTTGTTTTTCCCTACTTTTCGTTGCCAGTTGACATTTCCAGGAAATTATTTGACCGAGAGTGTCAGCCATCTTGATCTTTGAACAACGCCAAGAAAAAGAAAAAGAAAATCAAGAATGACCAAAAAGTAACAAGTCATGATTCGATATTTAGATCAACACAGCTTGAATGACAACAATCTTTATCATTTGCGTTAATGAATGTTGATGGGGAAGTGGTGCAGCAAAATGAAAGTCTCCTATTGATTTTCAATAAGAGGACCGGTTTAGCTCAGTAGGTAGAGAGTCAGATTAGGAATCACAAGTTTCCTTGGTAGGTACCTGCTCTAACCGGTTTTGATGAAGGACTTATAAAAACCAAAACTTTTGAACGTTAACTAATTTCATCATATACAAATAAATTTATACTATGGAATATTTGTTGTCTTATTTCCATTCAAACGCTCACACACACACACACACACACATACATATATATATATATATATATATAATATTATATATATATATATATATATGTGTGTGTGTGTGTGTGTGTGTGTGTGTGTGTGTGTGTGTGTGTGTGAGTGTAAATAAGACAATAAAGTATATATATAATCGAAAAAGTCCAGAAAAAATCTTCCTTGCGACACAAGAGATTTATTTAAAAACCTGTCGTAGTTTAAGAGCTCAATGTGTGCTCTTAATGTTCGAGTCACAGAGCAAAATATAAGTAAAGAAATAACAAAAGACTTAGAGGTTTAGCGTTATAGCCTATTTCAGGGAGCTTTGTCTAAGCTCCCTGAAATAGACTATAATGATAAATCTCTAAGTCTTTTGTTATTTCTTTACTTATATATTTGCTCTGTGACTCGAACATTAAGAGCACACATTGAGCTCTGCGGGTGTAGGTAAACTGTTTGTCCGGCTACTGGAAATACTGTTGCATTTGTTGTGCATGCGCCTGTGCTTGCACCTGCACGAGCCTCGTTGACACATTCAGTCTTGGCTTGGCAGTCGTTAGCTCCTAATTGACACAAACGCCTAATGCGAATTTCGCACAGTTATTCCGCTTTAGAATCATTGAAATTCATCACCAATTAAGGGAGGTGTAAGGCGAGTTGTGCATGAATGTCAAAAACTCAAAAGGTTCAAAGCTTCATCAACATCATGCTAGCGAGCTGATATGACATGGGCAGCGAAAAACGACCACAGCTTCCACAAAATAGTCGACCGAAATAGCCATTAAATAGAAAAATAGATACACGTTCAAACTTTAAAATGGTATAAATATTATTTACATTAAACGATAAACGTTTCTGTGATTTCTAAATATTTTGGTCACATTACTTTTGGGATTACACTCGTAAATTAATACAGGAACCATAACACTGGAAAACCTTCAGTTAAGAAACAATACCATTTCCATTGGAATACTTGATTCTTGTCATATCCACAAAAATATTTTTAGCATTGTATCGCCAGGGGGGAAAGATACACAGAAGAATTGGATTACAATAAAAAAAGCTTAGGTCCTACTTAGGCTAGACTGGCCGATGGAGACCCCATCCGATCAAGCAGCTTGTCACGTCAAGCCCTAGCACCTTCGGCTGATCACGTCAAGTCCATATAGCACCTATATGATTGCTCCAACCCTATTGCCCTTATGGCAAATCCTTTTTATTATATGGATGCTAGAAAGCAATGGCTGAAGGTCAATGTCCTGGGTATGACGTTTAACTCTGTTTGATAGTGAAGTTCCAGTTCTGGTGTTCTAGGTAATTTGGAGTACCGCTTCATCACCATTACTTCCAGGTCCACTCTGACCCGGAGCGGCCGTTCCGGTCAGTAGGTTGGTCACGTCAAAACCTAGCACCTATATGACTGTCACAACTCTATTGCCCTTATGGCAAGACCCAACCCTTCTTATCACATATGTGCTCGATGGCCGAGGCTGAGGGTCTTAATGTACTGGGTATAACGTTAAACTCTATCTAATGGTGAAGTTCCAATTTTGGTAGAGTGCCATCTATGGGTTAAATAGAAAAAATGAATTTGCAAAAATGAATTAAAAATTGAGTTAATATATATAATATAATATATATATATATATATATATATATAATGTGTATGGTTGGTACTAGTATACTAGAAAAAGTTTTAAAAAGTTAAAAAAAAAACATTTCGTTTACCTGATGAATGCTTTTAGCAGGAAACCATTGGTAGTAATATCATTCCCAAATAAATGAATAAATGCTAAAACTTTTATTTGTCACTTCATTCAACTATATATACATATATATATATATATATATATAGTACTAAAAGTAGAGGAGTCTTATGTATGTTGGGAGATCATACAAGTTACGAAATGGTAATATTTTATTACGAAAATAAAATATAAAATATGGGGGTTATGAAAAATTCGAAGGCCTTTTCGATCGGTTCTTTTTCAAGTATAAACACCGGCGACGAATAAAAGTCATATTCGTCATACATATGATTCCTCTACTTTTAGTACTCTATAAGTTTTCCTGTACCAAACATTTGTTCATCCTTTTATCACCATTACTCCTTGGTCAATTCTGAGTCTAAAAAAAAATTTTTTTTTAATGAGTTTAATAAAGAAAAATTGATTACACAGAAAAACAAGCCATTAGGCCACAGTCCCAAAACGATTTTCGTTCAGTTCTGTCGGATATAAAAGATGGCTCAAGTTTTAAATGAGTAAAATACGTGAAAAAATTACTTATTTCCGAAATAAAATTAGCAAATTATATTAGTGATTTTATCTGCCATTTTATAATCAGCCAATCAGAAAAACTACAAAATCATACAATTAGTAGAATATATCGATAAATAGAAGAATTTGCAAGTTTGACAAAAAATGATCTGCGAACAACTTGTTTTTAAATTAATTAAAAATTAAAAATTAAAAAAAAAAATTAACTTTAAGATACAAAGTACTAAAAATCTATCTAGTTTGATAATTTTGAAAAATCAAAATATTTCAAAACTTGCCGGTGTAATTCAAATTTATTAGAAAATTTTAATAGAAATTAAAATAAAATCACTAATCTCATTGGCTAATTTTTATTTCGGAGCTAAGTTGTTTTTTTACGTATTTTACTCATTTCAAAACTTAATTAATTAATTATGAAACCAAGATACATATGTGCGAAAAGTAAGTATACTCTTTTTGTGATTTTATCTTAATCATTACGTAAAAAATTTTGAGCCATCTTTTACAATCGACAGACTTTAAAAAGTAAAACACTTTTCGCCTCTGGGACTGTAGCCTATAACCTAGATTATTTACCCATTGCTAGAGGGAGAATAGATGGATTCGTATCACTCCCAAGGAGTAATAGTGTAATATAATAATATGGTCACGGAACCATAATGGGGTTTGTTACATGGGGGTTTGTTACATCGTGCCTCAAAATGCACGGCACTAAAAATATATTGGTTGTATAACAAAGTACCAAGGTGTCTTTGTGGCAAACTCCGGAACGATATACGTAGCCAACTCAAGTTTAAGTAGCCGTCGTCATTGATAGATAAAGAAGGCACAACAGACACGTAAGATATATGGTCACAAGGGGTTAGCATTTATTTTCAGGCTCTTGTCGTTGGCTCTTTTTCGGAGAGAAGGAAATACAGAGAGAAAGAGAGGACACTGTCAAATTACTGTAACTTTTAACATAGTACCAAAGCGGTTTTCCTTCAGTTCTGTCGGATGTAAAAGATGGCTCAGTAATTTTTATACATTTAAAACTTAATTAATTAATTATGAAAGCAAGAAACCTATGTGCGAAAAGTAACTATACTCTTTTTGTGATTTTATCTTAATCATTACATAAAAATTATTGAGCCATCTTTTATATATTTACGGATTTTAATAAAGCATTTTTCGCCTCTGGGACTGTAGCCTACAACTTCGGTACAAAATCAGCCAATGGGTTGACATGACTTAAATACCAACCAACCAACCAACCAACCAACAAATAACCAAGGTTCAATATTCTATTCATTTCCTATTTACCGATAGCTGACAGGGAGGAAATAGGTTCATGCCTTATTTAAGGCCATTAAAGCAAAATCAAACGAAAACATCATCGACCATTATTTGAATCAATTTCTTAAGACTCTAAACGTGACTCAATTATTCTCAAGAAGTACTAATTAGCTATAGACAACCAGGACTTCGGACATACCAGTTTCGATTAAACCTTAAGGATATTATATTTCTACTTGAAAACTATCAGATCAGTCCCTCGAGAAATCAGAATTTTTTTTTTCTAATTGGATATCATTTCCATTTCATTCCAATTATTTATACGGTTCAATTACGTGATCCTTTAGATTAGGGAAGTACTCGTCAATTTCCCAATATCCAATCTCTTAGATAAAAATTAATCACTTCAAAGATGTTTTATACTTCCCGGTAAATTTTGAAGGAATCATCGGTCATACTTCATTACTTGATTGGCATCGTTATGCCATTCAAAACTGATGTAGCCCGGTCATACCGGACATACGTTAACCCTTTGATCATCAGGGCTTAGCTGCAATGATTCATCTGACTTTGAATTTTGTATTTTGCAGTCTTGTTTATATAAGAGTCAGATCTTAGCCCTGAAGAGCGCTAAGCGAAAATTTTAGTAGGTTTGCCTGACTCACTAGATTTGTCTTTATTATTTGCTCTACTTAGGTATTGAGCACTTTTTACTTATAGCTTTAGTTTCCTGGCGGTTTTCTATGAATATATATATATATATATATATATATATATATATATATATCTGTGGTCGAGAATGTTTTGCAAATATTGGACTTCACGGTCACAGGAGGCGCTGTAACTTCAGGGGCACAAAAACTTTATTATAGTCTTCCGAGACTGAAATGCCAATAAATCAAGGGTCGGGTTTGCTCAGTCGGTAGAGCGTTCGACTGGAAACCACAAGGTTCCTAGTTCGATACCGACCCTCGCCAACTCAGTGTATGAGTAGTACAGTGATCTGTGCGGTAAAGTAAGAAGCTGGTGGTAGGTGGCGCTCCACCTGAGACGCAAAAAACAATCTCCTTGGTCTAGCGCTAGTGAAAAGCGGATAGACTCCCTCGCTGATTGGCTGATATCGACATTAGGCCGCTCCGACGACTTTATTATTATTATTATTATTTTACCCCTTGGGAAATTTCACACCAGTTTTAACCAGGTATTATTATTTTCATCTCTTTAAATAAGGGAGTACGTTTGGGTTCGCTAGTGTCCTTCTGTGCTTCCTGAATTTTAGACTTATGGCTGCTAATTTTTTTTTTTGAAAAATTCTGTTAAGCACTAACTCAACTTATTGTTCAACATCTGGCATACATTATTGAATTACCATACTAGAAGGATATGTTTTGGGTCTTATCTCTTATTTGTTTATTTACTGCTAAATGAAAAACGAAAAGTGAATAACGTCTAAGTGTACTAATTTCATAGTCTTTGCCAGAGGTTAGTACAAGTTGCTTAAAGAATCAGACAGTGTAAAAAAAAAATTATCAAACAAATCAAATAAAAGTTCCCCCGGAATTGGAGGTAAATCATGTTAGGTTTCTGACATGTGTTCGTATTTTCACGAAATTAGTGACTTTCAGGCACTATCAGGGGTGGGGTGGTGTTAAAGGCTCACATCTCCACCAATTCTTCGAATTGAGCACTCTCTCTTTTGTATCAATGTAATCTACGCATCGAAATCTATCAGGAAAGCTAATAAAATTGACACCTAAAATTTTCACGAAATGGCATAATTAGGGGACCTTTGAACCCTCATATCTCCGTCAATTCCCAAAATTGAGCAATTTGCAAACTTATTTTTTCTATTTAACCCATAGATGAGACCCTAACAGGTATTACCACTCCGTGTCAGAGTGGACCTGGAGAAATGGTGATGAAAGGGTGCTCCACATTCTCCAGAGCTCCAAAATTGGAACTTCACCATCAGATACAGTTTAATATCATACCCAAGATATTAAGACCCTCAGCCACCACCTATCTAGCACATATATGATAAAACTGTTTGGGTCTTGCCATAAGGGCAATACGATTGTGACAGTCATATAGGTGCTAGGGTTTGGCATGACCAGCCGACTAATCAGAAGGGCTTCTCCAACTGCCCGTCTATCCTTGGGTTCAGTCATCTGAGTTCAATCCTTAAGTACCACTGGTTACCACCCCCGGCCAAAAGGTCTGCAGAGGGGAACGACATATCCCCACCCAATGTTTATTTCTGTTTTGTTTTACGGCACTCAGTCTGGGTCGGTTGAGCCGGCTCCAAACAACGGATTAACCCATAATGAATTCATGTATGAGGTAACAAGGGAATATGAAATTCCCAGTTAGTCCCAAACCCGCATACATATTGTTGCATAGCGCCTTCTTTACCGGCACTAAATCGTACATGTTATATACTGGCATCAAATTCTATATAGTTATATAACGGCTTCTTCAAACTCACGCTGCAAAATCGGCGTACGTATCGTAGCGGGTATCGTCACTATTCCTAGACGATATATGTAGTGGTCGCTTAATGAAATCACAACACATGAGTATCTAGTAGGAGATTGAACTTTTTATTTCATTAATTCCCTCGTGGTGCGTGTGGGTAGTGAGCTTGACAATGGGAACTACTAATGTTACAGGCTGGTGATCGGGAGGTGAAAGGGGTGCCTTAATGCCCGCTGGCAGCGATTGACCGCAAGCGTAGGTCAATCCGTTCGCCGTCTCCTCCTCACTGTTCACTACTGACTCCTGACTGCTTAAGTAAGCGCAACCCTATCTATTGTTTTCTTTGTTCAATTTACTCTTTTTCGCGCCAAGATAAATGCGACGATCGTTAAACCATAACAATATCCCGGTCAGGGAAATGAGATGACCTTGTTTGCCACAGATTTTCCACTGACAAATGTAGAATACTGTTAATTGTTATTCTGTGTTACTTTCACCCTTAGCCAGGATTGAACCTGCAGTCTGGAAATGACTGTTACAGATTGTTAACTATTGGACAGTGGAACAGTCAAACACCTCCTCAGCTTAATGGACTCTTCCTGGCAGTAGTGGCAGTAATTATTTAAGCTGTTATAGTGGGTTCATTGGAGAACTAGTAACTTCATTTTTAGGCTTGGCCAGTCACATTGCTCAAACCAATTGTTGACTGTCTAACTGACTTACTTCAATAACAAATACGCCAAAAGCCGTTTTATTCCGGACGCTAATGAAGACGACCTTTTGAATTTCCTCAAAGCCCCTTTGGTCGGGTTGTGCCCTTAATACCACTGTGTGCCAGATCTGTTCAACTTGGGTGAGTCTAGCAGGGACTTAACTTACCGACGGCATAGCTCTGAATATCCAACAATAAGGAATAAAACGCGTCATCGGCATTATATTATCCAGGGATTGACATGTTGTAAAATCCAACCAACCAAACAATTAAAAGTGGATTCGGGGTATTTACCGTGCGCCCCACGCGTGCAGGTCAGGCACAAGGCCCTATTAATGTAGGTTAAAAGCGGATATGGAGTTCATTCATTGACTGATTTCCATTGCTTTCCATAGGCTTTTGCACATATCTTCTGATACCATTTTACTAATTCTGCCAATTTTATTCTTGGCAGTTTAGAACACTACATTTGTTGATTTATTTTGGTTTGTTTTGTTTTACGGCATATCAACCTCAGTGGGTCATTTAATGCCGATAAAGTTTTGAAATAAATCAATTCTTAAATGGATAATACAATTCTTTTATAAATACATTTTTGTATTTAACCCATAGATGGGACCCTAACAGGTACTACCACTCCGGGCCAGAGTGGACCAGGGAGCAATGGTGATGAATGGATGCTCTACATACCCCAAACCTCCAAAACTGGAACCTCTCCATCAGATAGAGTTTAACGTCATTCCCAGGACATGTAGACCCGCAGCCACCGCCTTCTAGCACCCATATGATAAACAGGGATTGGGGCTTGCCATAGGGGCAATAGGGTTGGGAAAATCATATAGGTGCTAGGGCTTGACGTGACCAGCCGATTGATCGGATGGGGCCTCTCCGACCGCCCGTCTAGCCCAAGATAGGGCCAAAGTGGAGTATTGCTATTGCTGATTTATGCTCGTAATCAGGCTTTTAGTATTTAAGTGTTATAAAGACTTACATTAATTCCATCTTATTAACTAGATTTTCAATTGTGACATTTACGCTGATATTACTGGCTTCAATATTTTTTCGTAGTTAACAGGACTTTCTTGTAATTCTTGCTGACAGCTTCATCGATTATTTTTGTACACCGGCATCTCCATACTGTAATATCACTTTGACACATGAGCCTTAAAGTAGATTTCATCTGATACTTTGATTTTTATTGATATTTCTTTGGTGTTGTCGTTTAGAACAAACGCCAGATTCTGAGAGGAAATTTCTCGGTGTTAAAGCCGTATATTTCGATGGTGGAATTACTGTCAGCATTAGTGGCAAATTGATCTTCCACCAAATGTGTTTATGGGGACTTTCAATCTTGCTGATCGTCAATATCGTATGCTCATATTAGTTTGCTTTCTTAATTGGGCTGTACGAATTGTGAACCCTTGACAAGACGTAGAACCCATGTATAACCCAAGGGTTGACAAGACGTAAAAACCATGTGTAACCCAAGGGTTGACAAGACGTACAAACCATGTATAACCCAAGGGTTGACAAGACGTACATCCCATGTATAACCCAAAGGGTTGACAAGACTTACAACCCATGTATAACCCAAGGGTTGACAAGACTTACAACCCATGTATAACCCAAGGGTTGACATGACGTACAACCCATGTATAACCCAAGGGTTGACAAGACGTACAAACCCATGTATAACCCAAGGGTTGACAAGACGTACAACCCATGTATAACCCATGTAACCCAAGGGTTGACAAGACGTACAAACCATGTATAACGCCAGGGTTGACAAGACGTACAACCATGTATAACCCAAGGGTTGACAGGACGTACAACCCTTGTATAACGCAAAGGGTTGACAAGACGTACAACCCATGTATAACCCAAAGGGTTGACAAGACGTACAACCCATGTATAACCAAAGGGTTGACAAAACGTACAACCTATGTATAACCCAAAGAGTTGACAAGACGTCTATTTTATACCGAAGAGCGTATCTCTAACACTAGCAATAGTGGAGAAGCAAAGCTCTTTAGGAGAAGGGTCTCTGGGGAACTGTTCGTGCGATTATTGGCAACACTGTACTGTTTGTTGTGTCTGTGTCTGTCCCTGTGCCTGTACCCACTCCTTCCACTGTGCACACCTTGCTGCCACGCTTAGTCTTGAC
>CM042155.1:4670786-4675786 GCA_023376005.1 Doryteuthis pealeii
AAAAGAGGTAAGAGCTTGTGTTAAGGAAAGAAAGAAAGAAAGAAAGAAGAAAATAAAGAAAGGAACAAAGGAAGAGAGTTAAGGATAAGTGTGTGGCAGATATGAACAGAAAGCAAAAAAGAGAGAAAACTATGAGAAAAGGATAAAATGGAAACAAACAAAACGTAGGAAGAGGGGAGAGGCATATAGGAAAAAGAAAGAAAGAAAGAAAGAAAGAAAGAAGCAAACTAACAAATAAAATGATTTAAAATTAGAAAGATAGAAAAGAACGAAAGAAAGAAAGAAAGAAAGAAAGAAGTCTATGAAAAAGGAAGGCAGAAAGAAAACAAGTGAAACGGGGAAGAAGAAGAAGAAGAAGAAGAAGAAGAAGAAGAAGAAGAGAAGAAGAAGAAGAAGAAGAAGAAGAAGAAGAAGAAGATGAAACGAAAGAAGATGAAGAAGAAGAAGAAGAAGAAGCGAAAGAAGAAGAAGATGAAACGAAAGAAGAAGAAGAAAGAAGAAGAAGAAGAAGAAGAAGAAGAAGAAGAAGAAGAAGAAGAAGAAGAAGAAGAAACGAAAGAAGAAGAAGATGAAACGAAAGAAGATGAAAAAGAAGAAGGGGAAGAAGAAGAAGAAGAAGAAGAAGGAAGAAGAAGATGAACGAAGAAGAAGAAGAAGAAGAAGAAGAAGAAGAAGAAGAAGAAGAAGAAGAAGAGAAGAAGAAGAAGAAACGAAAGAAGAAGAAGAAGAAGAAGAAGAAGAAGAAGAAGAAGAAGAAGAAGAAGAAGAAGAAGAGAAGAAGAAGAAGAAGAAGAAGAAGAAGAAGAAGAAGAAGAAGAAGAAGAAGAAGAAGAAGAAGAAGAAGAAGAAGAAGAAGAAGAAGAAGAAGAAGAAGAAGAAGAAGAAGAATACCTATGTAGAAATCAATTGAAATAAAATTAAAACAAGTATAATCAAATCATTTGATATGCGTTCTTATTTATTAGTTTTTCTAATGTATTATATTATCATATTACAATATATGATTACGAACACCTCCGTACTAGCAGGATGTGGCATGAAGTCAATATCTTGAACAGATTTTTATATGTTTGATTTTAGAGTTTTCCTTCTCCTGGACCGGTTGCATAACCAAGGTTAAACAGCACAGTCTGCCCTGATATTTACTCATAACTGGAGTGAGAATAACTATATGCATACTTTTACCAATGGTATTAGTGCTAAGTGGAATTCAAACAACCGCCTCCAGGATTTGAACTCGGGTTGATGAGTCCATTTCGTATGACAATAACCATTATACTACGCGCTTCCAGTCATTATTTCAGGTAAAAGTAAATGCTAGATAAATTAATTAACATTACATAATCTATTTCTAGAGAGTAAATCCATTTATGTAGGCGATTTGATAAAATTTTATTAAAGTAATAACAAATGCGTTTGGGCAAAAATGTATTTGTTTGTAAAAATTTATATATCATCAGCATTAAATAGAAGTAGAAATATTTATTTTTATTTATATATAGATAGAATTACAACCAAATTCATGAATGTATATTACATCCATAAAAATTAGTATTACATTCATGAAAACTTTGTATATTACATTCACGAAAATGTAGTGCAATTACATTCATGAAAATTAGTATATTACATTTGTTAGGTGGGGATCTCTAAGTAGTTTAATTAACGAGAAGAGAACCCCTTAAAGTTAAAATAAATAGATAGATAAAACATTTCTAATAATAATCAAATTAATAAGAAATATCAATTTAATATGTGTAATATTTCAAATCACCCCCCCCAAAAAAAAAAATTAAGTTGTTACGATTTTATGGGCCATCCTTTAATCGTCAAACAAGAGCGCTTGCCCAGCGGAAATCCTTGGTAAAGAATCCTTTAGTTGTTCCTTGGTGCTCCTCAGTATTGCAAGTCCCTCGTCAATGATTGCAAATGGACGTTTCTCAGTATCAGTGATTAAGTAGTCAAACAGCCACAGTTAGGGTTCTTGATTGTCGGAGGAATAAACCACGTGACCTCGCATAGTCTATAAATTTAGGTGGTGTATTGTAGCACACCTTATATGTCCAAATATTCCAACATAAATTACGATATACTTACTTACTTACTAGGCTTAGCTTAGCTATGGCATATCCGATGTTTAGGGCGTCCAGTGAGAATCGAACTTACTAACAATGTTCTGCTAATATTGCTTGTTAACCATTACACTACGTGAGGTACCATACTTTTTTATATATATTCTGACATAGTGGCATTCTCTCATATACCTGTTGGAGTATTTTGTATTAAGTCCACCACTTAAACTTATAGACTCTGCGTGGCCACGTGATTTAAAGCCAGCCAATCAACACGCTCGGATAGGTGGTTAGTTAACTATTTAATCACCGATCTTGAAAGCCCCTCAAGAGCTGGTATTCGACACGTACGGACGGATCAGCAACCAGGGATTCTACCTAACACTTAACACTAAGGAACCCAAGGATTCTTACTAACACTATGGAACCAAAGGATTCTACTTAACACTAAGGAACACAAGGGATCTCCACTGTAAAGTGCACTCCCCTGTAAAATGGCCACAAAAATCGTAACAATACCTATATATATACTTCTCGCCAAAAATCTGCCCTGTTTTTTAACAAAGAATATGCACCCTAATACTATTGCATAGCCCTTCTTTACCGGCACTAAATAGGTATATGTTATATACCTCTCTTAGTCTTACTCTGGTCGTCTATTCTTCTGGCCGGCTTGGTTCTATCATCTATCTTTGGTCTGGTATATCTTCTAAGGTCTCGCCTGGTCTTCTATTGAGGATTCCGGGTCTGGTTTCTGTTGCTAGGGATTTCTTGTTATCAGAAGCCCTGTGTCATTGTTAGCTTTTAGTAATAACCACAAGATTTCGATTTACGATGATGTTACTTTATTCGTAGATCCCCAGACCAGACAACTGCGCAGTGAGACTCACATCTTGCTAGCTTGGCTTCTAACTTCTAACTGACTAACTGAGTTGCTTACACCTTAAACCGGAAGGGGGGTTTCTATCGGGGTTCCGTTTCTCACGGTTTATCCCCAGAACGCAAGGTGAGATCGAGCTCAAGCGCCGTCACTCACCCTCAAGGCCATCAGCAGCACTAATATGATTTCTACACTATTGTCATAATCATTAGGTATCTAATGATTATGTAACAATACACTTATTAACCAAAATCCTGTTATGACCGAAGAGATCCGGATCTTCTCATTTCAAGTCAGTTTCAGTATTGCCAGATATTTGATGGTGTGAGTGATGTTCTATGGTCAAAAGTATAAACAATGTGAATTTAAAAAAGATAAAACTAAGGCTTACATTAAGACTCTAACGAGGGTCAGAGCAAGAATCCCACGAATAAAACCCAACTTGCCAATCGTCAATGTTCTACTTCTGCATAGCAATATTCGACCACACACAAGCATCAGGACAAAGGAGAAAATCGACTAATTCGGATGGACAACTTTACCGCTTCCTCCATACTCACCAGATTTAGCGCCCTCAGACTATTATCTCTTCAGCCCCATGAAAGAAGTTTTGAGAGGCAAACATTATTCCAGTGAGGAGGAAGTCAAATCTTTTTTTAAAAAGTGGCTAAAGAACAATCAATTGATTTTAAGTGATGATTTTTATGGATCGAAATATTGTTCAATATTAGCTATGAATAGGATTTAAAATATTTTAATTTTAACAGCATTGTGTGTTTTCATACCCTTATATATATATATATATATATATATATTGTCACGAAGTGTCTGTCAATATTTTCAAGACACTCGCTAGTCGCGTGGATCCTGAGTGGCCAGGCTATTTACTCTCCAAGAAAAAAGAAATACTTCAGGGGAAAAAACACAGAATGTTCTCTTTCAACAAAATTATTAAAAAAAAAAATTAGTCATTAAGACAATTTGTGAGTGTTTAATAATTATTTTATTTTATAAAAAATAATTATTATTTACTTTGTTTTTTTTTTAGTTTTCTTTAAACAGACGGGTGCAAACGCACAAAAGTACATGAACAGTTAAAAAAAATACCTTATTTTTCGTTAAAATATAAGTTGTTCTTTTTGTTATTATTTCCTGGTTTTTTTCTTAATTTTTTTTTTTATCAAATATAAGTTCTCTTTTCTCTCTTAAAAATCCGTTTTCAAACAATTTCTTCTTTCGTTTTCTTTCCTTTCTCAAATTAATTCAGTTTTTTTTTTCTTCAAATATCTCTGATCTCTACAACTTCTTTTTCCAAACTCAATCACTTTTCGTTTTTTCTTTCCTTATTATTATTAATTCAGTTTTTCTCAACAATCTCTTTCTCCGGTTTCAACCGTTTGTTTCTCTATTCAATCTCATCTGTCTCTCTTCTCGTGTCCGTCCGTTTCTCTGAAATCTCCAGTCCCTAAACTAAACTGCCGTCTCTAAACTAAAAAACCGTCTGTTTCTCTCTCGTCTGCCCGTCTCTCTCTTTTTTTTTTCGCGCCTCTTTTTTAAAATCAAAACAACCTAAGGGAATTAACCCTTTTTTTTTCTTCTGCCAAGGGCAGCAACTCTTAACTTTTTCTTTATCATTTAAATTTTTATACTTTTTCCATTTCTTTTCTAACAAATAGACAACCCCCCTTGCTATTATTAAATGATATTCTGAGAAATCTCAGGATATCATGACACCTCCCCTAGTTTTTCAATATTTTTCTTTTTCTTCTCAAGATATAAAAGAAAAACAAAGAAAAACTCATAAATGAACTTCACATCACATTGTAACATAAAAGAAAATTAACAATTGTTAATGAAACTATCAATGTACCTTCCATTTTTAACTATCAGCATATTTCTCCTTTTTTTTTTTTTCAGAATACTACTCACTTTCTTCTTAGAGACCTTCTTTTTTTTTTTTTCAGACAATTTAAATGTTTTTTAAAACAATCTTCATTTTTTAATTTTTTTCAGACAATTTGAAATATTTTTTAAAAACAACCTTCTTC
>CM042155.1:4685786-4695786 GCA_023376005.1 Doryteuthis pealeii
TATGTGTTTTACACATACACATAGGTTGTGGATTCTATTTAGTAGATAATATTTGCTTATGGAGTAGTGTTATTGTGTGTGTGGTTAAATCCGATTTAATTCGGGTTTGTATTTATCTATGAAATCTTTTTCTTTAATTAGGAGTAGAGTATAGTCATCAGTTTGATATATCGGCATCACTTTAAATTTTCCTTGATTACATTCGTGGATATGTTTCGATACGTATAGTTTTCTATTGTTAGCTAATCTAATGTTGCTTTTGTGTAGTGAGATTCTTTTGTTCAGTGATGATCTGCATCCAATGTATATTTTCTCGCAGTTTGTGCATTCTATTATGTAAACTACATTTTTTGAGGTACAGTCAAGATTTCTATTTATTTTGAAAGTTGTGTAGGGGTTTTTGAATGTGTAGGTTGTTCCTTCTATTATTATGTTGCATACCCCACATCTTCTGTTTCCGCATTTTGAGACACCCTGTGTAGTTTTTGTCCCGAATTTGGATGAAGTTAGTATTTGTTTTAGATTTTTTGACTGTCTCTTGCTTTTAATTATTTTTGTTGTGTCTAATATATTTTTAATTTTTTCATTGTTTTCAAGTTGGTGTAATATGTTTGTGAATATTTCAGGGTTGTTTTTGTTATATGTTGAGACATATGCTAGTTGTTGTTCGTTGTTAAGTGTATTTGGGCAGGACGTTTTCATTCAAACAAATTTCTTCGAACAACGGAGAATCCAGAATATTTTGTAAATTTCTTTTTATCTCAATTTTTCCATGATAATTATCACGAAACGAATTGTTGAAACATCCGAAATAATTCTTCTCGCTACATTCGGATTTTTCATAAATTCTTTTCGTAGTGATGATATAAAAAGTTATAAGAAAACTTGAAAAGAAAAAAAAGAAAAAAAGAATATTTATTCTGTCATGTTCAACGAAACTTGTTTAAATATTTATTCACACACACACACACACACACAAAAAGAGAAGAGAGAGAGAGAGAGAGAGAGAGAGAGAGAGAGACACACACCACACACACACAAATATATATATATATATATATATACACATGCATATATATATAAACATATATATACATATACATATATGTGTGTGTGTGTGTGTTTATACCCCCTCTATCTTTCTTTATATGTGTATATATATACATGTGTGTGTGTGTGTTCGCTTATCCTTATTTCGATGTTTCTCTCTCAGTGTCCCCCTCCCTCCCCTCTCTCTCTCTCTCTCTATATATATATATATATATATATATAGAGAGAGAGAGAGAGAGAGAGAGAGGCGGAGAGAGGGAGGGTGGAGAGAGTGATATTGTGGGTAAATAAATCTCCTTATCGCATAAATGTCATTGCGTAAACCATTAAATATTTTCCAAGAGCGTACTCTATTTTGTTATATTTTGAAAAAATTAAGAGGATTTTTTATTTACATGTATATTTGCCTGCTTCTTTTAAATGATACCCACCACATGTATTCGAATAATAATATCCTAATATGATTAAAAAGGGTTCACTGAATATATTTTGAATTTAGACTACTCTCAGCCACATCTAAATGGAATCTCCTCCATAAATATTTCACGTCGTGTTCTGGATCCAGGAGAACTCGTATGCTAAATTATGTTGAGAAAGACAAGCAAATGTCGACTTTTGTCTGCTTTGATCTTTAAACAGACCCTGTAAAACAAGCCTTGCAAAACAGTGTTACGATTCTATGGGCCATCATTTAGGATTCAAACAAGAGCTCATGTCCAGCGGAAATCCTTGCTAAAGAATCCTTTGGTTGTTCCTTGGTGATCCTCAGTATTTGCAAGTACTTCGTCAATGATTACAAATGGACGTCCCCCACTATCAGTGATTAAGTAGTCAACCAGCCACGCTTTCTGTCTGTTTATTGGCGGAGGTTTAAACCACGTGACCTCGCTTAGTCTATAATTTAATTGGTGTATTTTAGCACGTCTTATAATCCCAAATAATCCAACAAACAGAAGTTGCTGTCATACAATAATCAATTTTAATCATATTCTCCTCATCGTCTGATACGAATTGCGCATTTTGTCTTACATTTTTCCTTACCGATTTCAAATACAATGTCGTCCACTCTTAATGTCTAAAGTGTCTGGGAATGATACCTACTGAACTTGTCACCAAAGAATCGGGCATTGTAATTGTTATAGGTGATATAACCTATTGACATAGATGGAATGCGCCGACGGCTACTATAAGTAATGGGAACAATTGTGGCTTGCCACGAAGCAAAAGCGAGTCAGCTCGTAACTATATTGGTCGAACGCAATCTCCACTTTCTTTGCTGTAAATTTCTACTCTTTTGTTCAATAAATTGTTATCAGTCGTTTGTCTTATTTTTGACCCTTAAACCCCACAACAGTAATATTGATTATTTAGAGTAACACGTTTTTCTGACGTTTCCACCAAACATTACAGAACATTGTTTTTCACCTGTGCTGTAAGGGTATATTTGACACTCACGCAAACCGTTGTATATATGGGTTAAGCCACAACGAAAAACATATTAAAGATTAGTGTATTCATAGAGATTGTTTGATCTATTTATTGAGTAAGAGAATCGCGTATTTTAACCAGTACTACTGGCCTATGTCCAAGCACACTTAAAACTTAAATTTCAAAGGCTGGTTTTCAAGACTCGAACATATTGCAATTTGAATAATAAAGGTGGTCTTTTTCATGTAAATGTGGTAGCAGCCAGCCTTTTCAACCTAGCTGAACCTGGAGGAAGACAACAAAAGCTCAACCATTTGGAACTCTTGGGATATGTGCGAGAAACGGTCACACGAGTGTTGGAGATTTTTTTAAAGGGATCTACAAATCAGTTAGGGAACAGTAAGGAGCTTAAATTTTGGAGCTCGCAAAACTGCCTCCTACTGATTGGTTCAATTGGGTTTACGGCATGTCAATTCTTGGGTTATTTAATGCTGAAAATTTTTTTTTTGTTTTTCATTCTTGTTGAGTATCCAAATTTATTTCAATTCATTTTTAAACACATTCTTAAAACTCATTTTTAAAATCTATTTAACCAATTGGTACGACTCTGATAGGTTCTACCGCTTCGGGCCAGAGACCTGGAAGTAATGCCATTGAAGGAGTACTCCCCATTATACAGAACTCCAGAATTGGAACCTCACACTTAGATGCAGTTTAATGCAATAAGGACTCTAAGACCCTCAGCACCTGCCTTTTAGCACATATATGATAAAAGGGTTGTGGGCTTCCTGTAAGGGCAATAGTGTTGGGACAATAGGTGCTTGTGACCAGCCGATTCATCGTCTAGCCTACGTAAGGGCCAAAGTAGTGTGTTGCATGCCATGGACTGCTCAGCCACCAGGATTCTGTCCTTAAGCCTTTTAGGTCGAAGAGAGACTGAGACAAACTAATAAATTGAGTTTGGTTTGGTTTGTTTGGTTTTACGGCATATCAACCTCAGTGGGTCATTTAATGCATAAAGTTTTGAAATAAATCAAATGGATAATACAATTTTTTTATAAATACATTTTCTATTTAACCCATAGATGAGACCCTAACAGGTACTAGCACTCCGGGTCAGAGTGGACCAGGGAGCAATGGTGATGAAGGGGTGCTCCACATTCCCCAAACCTCCAAAACTGGAACCTCACCATCAGATAGAGTTTAACGTCATTCCCAGGACATGTAGACCCGCAGCCACGGCTTCTAGCATCCATATGATAAAAAGGGGTTGGGGCTTGCCATAAGGGCAATAGGTTTGGGAAATTCATATAGGTGCTTGACGTGGCCCCGATTGATCGGAGGGGGCCTCTCCGACCGCCCGTCTAGCCCAAGATAGGGCCAAAGTGGAGTATTGCATGTCATGAACTGCTCATCAACCTGGGCCCTATCCTTAAGCATCACGGGTCGCCACCCAAGGCCAACAGGTGGCCCCATTGGGGGAGTCTTACCCCTCTGCAGAGGTGCAGTCGGTACATTCTAACGCCCCAGGCGACAGGGCGGAATAAATTGAGTGGTATTTTTCTTGGAACTCGTAATGATACACGCAATGAGACACCAACTATAACTGCTTTTTATTCAGACGGTTTATGATAATGAGACTGTCTTAGAAAATATCGAGAAAAGTTACGGTATATTATTAGCAGGAAGTGAACAAGGGGGTAAAAGAAAGACTAAATGTAAACGTTGGTGAGGCTCCAGTTCTAGAGATTTGGAGAGAGTGAAGTACTCTTTCGATGCCATTATTTTCAGGCCGGAGATGCTGTAGAAGAAAAAAAAGGTATTTCATTCTCACTGTTGTGAAGGAAAAATAATTAGTTTCACTTGCAAGAATATGAGCTCTCCGGGTATCAGTATTTAAGATTTAATGTAATGAAACATTAAATTAGAAAGACTAACGAAATTAAATAAGAACGTATATAAAAAGATTAAACATATTTTAATTATATTCTAATTGGTTTTAATCATTCACGGAATTGATTGTAATACGTTGGAGAATAAAACAATGATAGTAGAGATCAATAACACCAAGTAATTATTTATTAAACCCGGTTTTGTTAAAACCAGTATGCAAATTAACCACAGCATATATAATATAAAACTTTATTTAATAATGATATATGAAACACATTACAAGATTTTATACGCAGTAATAACTTGGATTATTTTGAGGCAAATCTAACTCAGATTTTCATATTGACATCGTTGATAAATAAGATTTATTCAACGTATTGATTTTGACTTTGAATTGAACACTCATTGACAGATTTACGAAATTACTTATGGCATTGTACCGTAACCAGTGACGTAGTTTCGGTTACTGACAGATAGACACTGAATCTCCATTATAATGAGATAGAATTATCTGTTTAGAGGGAAGCTATTTACTTTTACGCATTAGCATTCATATATTGAATAGAATGTTGAACTATCTAAAGTGGCGTGGATCTTGTTTGTCGTTTGAAATAAGACACTTGAAATGTTTTACGAAATGCTCATTGCGTCGTAAGTGAAGCATCTAAATCTTGCCACACTTCATTTTTTTTCATTTATATGGTCCTCCTCATTTCTTCCTCATCGCATATATATATATATATATATATATAATATATGTGTGTGTGTGTGTGTGTGTGTGTGTGTGTGTGTGTGTGTGTGTGTGTGTGTTGTGTGTGTATGTACGTGTCATATTATGTATATTACATATATATATATGTGTGTGTGTGTGTCCATGCATTTATATGTATGTATGTATGTATGTATGTATGTGTGTGTGTGTACATCGGCATCTAGGTATGCATAAAAAACATCATAAAATGAAGCAAAAAATAGAATATATATATATATATATATATATATATATATATATATATATATATATATATAGTTTAATACTATTTATATATTCTGAAATAATATTTGTCAATTTCTATTCTAAAATGTATTCAATTATTAAAGATCCCGTATACATAGATACATAAATATATTCTGATAATAATTTCGTTTTAAATATTAGGATGGAAAACTATGTCAAGTGCAAACCGCTTCGTTCAAGATTTGAACTCGGGAAGCCCAGTCTCATTCCTGCTACGAAAATCTTTTGTCTCCTACATGACCTGATATGTAAACAAATTACTGTCTTGCTCAGGATATATTTCAGAAAGTTTTTTTAACGTTTGTTTTGTTGACATTTTATTTCAGATAGAAAGACAGATATACCGACAGACAGAGCAGCTTTACTTTAAATAAATTTTCAGGATCTTTTTTAATTGGAGTTAATGGAATTATAAAATGGATAACAAAGAAGAGTCTCAATTTATGTTTCTAATAGGCTCACACAAAAAAAATTGACACCCGTAAATGGACCGAGAATCAATAGAACAAAAAAACAACTTTTCCTCTTCGTGCATTCAATTTATCCGACTGAGTATGTGGTTTACTTCAGTTACCCACAGACACTCGCATGCCAGTTCTTCTGATAACTAACTTTCGTAAAAAGAAACAACTCATGACACTATAACAACATTAGTTTTAAGCTGTGCCAAAATAAACTTTAGTTTAAAATGGTTGTAAATGTGTGTGTACCAAATTAAAACAATGTTTTTTCAAGAAAATGAAACAATATTTATTTTTTAAAATCTTGAAACATTAAATAAATATATGAAAAAAAGAAAAAATATTGCAAAAATTCAGAAAGTTGATTGAAAACAGAAATAAGCACAACTTTAAATTTAACAATGTATATTAGAGAATTAAAAGCTAAATTTGAAATAGTATTTTTTAGTGTAAAATCACTTGACATATTTGGAAATGTTTGCTTACTAATTTTATATTCAGATATTAAAAAGCACAAAAGAAATAGATCATTTTGGGTTAAAAAAAATTTACATTTAAAAAATGTTAATGGAATTATAAAATGGATAACAAAGAAGAGTCTCAATTTATGTTTCTAATAGAAAAATTCTAACAAAAAAATCGACACCCGTAAATGGACCGAGAATCTATAGAACAAAAAAACAACTTTTCCTCTTCGTGCATTCTATTTATCCGACTGAGTATGTGGGTTACTTCAGTTACCCACAAACACTCGCATGCCAGTTCTTCTTATAACTAACTTTCGTTTTTAATCTCTCCTGTTTTGTTTAAAAGCAAAGGGATGGGATACTCTAGAGATTAAATAGTCTTTTGTCGCTAATGACACTTTCCTGTATCTTCTTTCACCTCCGTTGTGTTGTCCATTTAAATCTATCATATAATGCTGGCTTCAATACGAGATATTTATTAAGTTAATCCATTATATTTAATGTATTTTTTTTCTATGTCTAATAAGAATTCAGTTGATACAACATCCATTTTGTCATTCTATTCATTTGAAGCAAAGTTGTGCGTTATCAGATTTAAAAATAAAAAAATAAAAAACATGAGAAAGATACAATTTGAGTAATGTATTTTCTCAATGGTATAGAATTTTCTTCCCGATAGATAATAACCGGAGACATTAATAACTTTACGGTAATGAGAGTGTGACATTTCAATATATAACGAGCCATGATGAGGTAAATATGGGTTAAGGGGTGGAATGTGGACAAAAAAGCAAACTAATTAAGAATTGAAATGAAATTAAAGACGGACATTTTGTTACCTAATGGATAGGCATTATCCTCTCACTTTTGAAAGAAAGTGTAGTTTAGATTTAAAAATTAACTCTTGCTGGCATCCTTCCGTCCAATTAGACGATGGTGTAGAGTCCAAAAAGAACGAAACATTTTTTATCTGCATCTGTGCAAGTGGCTGAGCAGGCCGATCCTTGCGCGACAATCTTTGGTGCACTGACTGCACACAAACAGTGATGCTTGCTGGGGCTGCTGCTTTCTCTCCTTCTTTCTGGCTCTCTTTATTGTGGAGGCTACTGTCCTCGCCACTCCACTTCGTTCCTTGTTTGACATTGAGGCGCCCGGTCGCTCGATTTCTGCATGACCTCCCATGTGTTTGTGTTAATGTGGCATGTCGTCATATCTGACACAGATATCTGAAAAATCAACTTTACACGTAGTTCAGAGAACACGATTGACAAAGTTTCGCCCTAAGTTCATCTGGAACCGCACTCTTTTTGGTTTAGAGGGACACGTGACTAGGCAACTTTTTGGAAAGTAGAATTGAGTCAAGCAAGAGTTGAGACCAGATAGCCCTTCAGGACAGTCGTATATGTCGTCTTTAGGATGCTTCCCCAGGCTCGTGCAGAATAAAGAATGTTCGGGAATCGGAGAAAGGAAATAAAAATGTATGCACGAAAATATGTCTCCGTGTTTTCAAGATTAAAGAAAAAGAAAAGAATAGAACAGAGAGAAGAGAGAGAGAGGAGAGAGAGAGAGAGAGAGAGAGAGAGAGAGAGAGAGAGAGAGAAAGAAAGAGAAAGAAAAGAAAGAAAAAGAAGAAAGAAAGAGACCCCACCCGACACGAGAGAGAAGAAATACCGATACGGCTCGGTGGAAGATAGAAGAATTTAAGATGAAGAGCTACGTTAGAAATAAGCAGAATACGCAACAATTCTAAAAATGGCCAGGTCGTTGTTTAATAAGTTATTTTGCATTTTTATCGCTCCAGCTTATCACTTTCGCTCCAGGTGATAAAACTGAAGAGCCTGGCTTCTGGACGACTTCCCTCCAGGCAGAATCCATCTAAAAGGGCTGGTGTTAGGTCCACTGCGTGAAGCGCACATCTAAAGAGCGGAATGTCGACATAGAATAAGATATTTTTAGCATTGCCTTCAGTGCGTGTTCATGCGTCTGCGTATCTCAGTGTAAAACTTCTGTTGCATCTTGCCCGGGGCGAAGGGCTAGTTAAATAAGAGCCTGTTGATATAGTCTACTTCTAAATACAAGGGTAATCTTGAAAGTAATATCTCTAAAGAAAAAAAACTTTATGCCACACGAGATGTAAAACTTCTTTTAACTACAGCCCTAAAATGTAAACACGAATCTTAACAGTAATATCTCTACAGAGCTGGGGGTGGGGAGGAAAATTGTTCATGTGGCTATCTGCTTTGAGTTTATTAGGCATTCGCATGGGCCTGCACTCGTCCATCCGCGATCCTCGCTGTCGCCCTCAGTTTTGGCTTGGAAGTCGTTTCTGATTTACGTTTCCGCTAAGTGTAAAATTCGGGTGTTGAACGCAAAAGGCATTATACCGATTGAAATCCATCTTAATTAACAGAAGGGTGTAGTGAATCGAGTATTGATGGGACCCGCCCCCCTCGCAAGTGGTGTAAGGGGTTTGCAACGACAATGAGGTTCAGAATTTCCACAAAATTATGCTATGGACATACAATAACTGACACAAATAGCAGTTCTGTAGAAGAATAGAGAGTTGTTTAAAGTTTCAAATGATGTAAATATCATTTACTATAAACAATAATGTTAAGTATCTGGCTGCCATCCTTGGCCAGTTGTACAGAACTTAACGTAAATAAGTAAGTAAGTCCCGAGTTATAGAATCCTTTGGTAAGTGAATAAGTCCTGTGATATAGAATCCTTTGGTAAGTGAATAAGTCCTGTGATATAGAATCCTTTGGTAAGTCAATAAGTCCTCTGGTATGGAATCCTTTGGTCTGTCGTCCAAGAAGATCCGAGTAGGAATGAGCTAAGATTAGAATCAGCCAGTATAAATAATAATATCAGCAGCAGAATACGGCAGTGGTTGGTCAATTGGTTGGTCATATGTTTATTGGCGAGTCTATAAGTAGGAGTAGTCATTTACCACACGTCTTATATCCAAAAAACTCCAACACTTTGAAGACCTTACTTTGAAGCACTGTCTGTGGTTGGCTAATAGGTTGGTCACATGTTTATCGGCGAGTCTATAAGTAGGAGTAGGCATTTACCACACGCCTTATATAACTAAAAACTCCAACACTTTGAAGACCTTACTTTGAAGCACTGTCTGTGGTTGGCTAATAGGTTGGTCACATGTTTATCGGCGAGTCTATAAGTAGGAGTAGGCATTTACCACACGCCTTATATACTAAAAACTCCAACACTTTGAAGACCTTACTTTGAAGCACTGTCTGTGGTTGGCTAATAGGTTGGTCACATGTTTATCGGCGAGTCTATAAGTAGGAGTAGGCATTTACCACACGCTTACTTTGAAGCACTGTCTGTCTAATAGGTACAGTCTATGGGACATGTTGGCAGTCTATACTTTACCACACGCCTTATATACTAAAAACTCCAACACTTTGAAGACCTTACTTTGAAGCACTGTCTGTGGTTGGCTAATAGGTTGGTCACATGTTTATCGGCGAGTCTATAAGTAGGAGTAGGCATTTACCACACGCCTTATATAAAAAACTCCAACACTTTGAAGACCTTACTTTGAAGCACTGTCTGTGGTTGGCTAATAGGTTGGTCACATGTTTATCGGCGAGTCTATAAGTAGGAGTAGGCATTTACCACACGCCTTATATCCAAAAAACTCCAACACTTTGAAG
>CM042155.1:4700786-4715786 GCA_023376005.1 Doryteuthis pealeii
CAACTGACCAGAAATATTTTGGTTGGTTGGTTGGATTTTACAGCATGTCAACCCTTGTTGGGTTATTTTATGCCGAAGGCATTTTGTTTTATTTATTCTTGATGTTTTATTTATTCTTGTTTTATTTATTCTTTACGAGATTAAATAAAAAGTAAAGTCGACGGGGCGGCCTAAAGTCGGTATCAGTCAGGGAGTCTATCCCCTTTTCAATAGCGCTAGACCAAGGAGATTGTTTGGGCGTCTGAGGTGAAGCGCCACACCTACCACCAGCTCCTTACTTTACCGCACAGATCTATGTGCTACTCATACGCTGAGTTGGCGAGGCCCAGTATCGAACTGAGAACCTTGTGGTTTCTAGCCGAACGCTCTACCGACTGAGCTATCCCAGCCCCAGGATATTCAACATTAAAAGAAATTAATTTTGTTTAAAACACATTTAAAGAAAATCATTTTTTTAAATTAACAAATAGATAGGTTGGTTGGTTGGTTTTGACGGCGTGTCAACCCTTGTTGGGTTATTTTTGCCGAATATTATCTTCTGAAGTCGGTGTATTCTAAAGACCCAGCTTAACTTCGGTCAGCTATTTAATAACATGCACTTGTGAAAACGAGACATAAAAACGAATTTTTGTTTTGTCTTTATAAAAGTATTATTTGAAAAAAAAAATCAAAATACTTTTATAAACAAACTGTCTACAATAATAATCATCTGAAAATAATTAACGATGATATCATAAATATTTTATGTCAACTTTATTTCCTCAATTTGTGCTGACATAAATAAAAAAAAATAAAATAAAATTAGCAGTTACTAAAAATTAATAATAAACACTCTTGTATAGGAACAGCTGCCCATGAAAATTTAATAGAAACAATTTAAAAGAAATAAAAAAGAATATCTTTTTACATATTAATTGAAGACATGCTGGGCCCTGCTGGAGAAGCAGGGATGAACTCATAAGCAACAATTTACAAAATGACATTGCAGTTGGCATCAGAATTTAATTTAGTTACGTTTAGGAAAAATGTGTAATTTTGTGAGAGTGACAGCTAATGACACAAAGGGATGTAATTGACACTTTTCTTGGAATTCCTGGAATGAACAATTAAAGAAAAATGAAAGAAAGAAAGAAAGAAAGAAAGAAAGAAAGAAAGTGTCAGGAAGCTAATAATTTGTAAAGAAAAAAGAAAGAAAAAAAGAAGAACGGAAGAAAGAATCACGAGCCTAAGAATTTGGAAAGAAAGAAAAGAAAAGAAAAAAGAAAAAGAAAGAAAGAAAGAAAGAAAGAAAGAAAGAAAAAATGAAGAAAGAAAGAATCGCGAACCTAAGAATTTGGAAAGAAAGAAAAAAGAAAGAAAAAAGAAAGAAAGAAAGAAAGAAAGAATCGGGAACCTAAGAATTTGGAAAGAAGGAAATAAAAGAAAGAAAGAAAGAAAGAAAGAATGAGGAACCTAAGAATTTAGAAAGAAAGAAAGAAAGAAAGAAAAAAGAAAGAAAGAAGGAAAGAAAGAATCGAGAACCTACGAATTTAGAAAGAAAAAAAGAAAAAAGAAAGAGAGAATTGGGAATCTAAGAATTTGGAAAGAAGGAAATAAAAGAAAGAAAGAAAGAAAAAAGAAAGAAAGAAAGAAAGAAAGAAAGAAAGAAAAAAGAAAGAAAGTGTCAGGAATTTAAGAATTTGGAAAAAAGAAAGAAAGAAAGAAAGAAAAAAGGAGGAAAGAAAGAAAAAAGAAAGAAAGAAAGAAAGAATCTAGAACCTACGAATTTAGAAAGAAAGAAAAAAGAAAGAATCAGGAATTTAAGAATTTGGAAAGAAAGAAGGAAAGAAAGAAAGAAAGAAAGAATCGAAAACCTACGAATTTAGAAATAAAGAAAAAAAGAAAGAATCAGGAATCTAAGAATTTGGAAAGAAAGAAAGAAATAAAAAAGAAAGAAAGAAAGAAATAAAGAAAGAATCGAAAACCTACGAATTTAGAAAGAAAGAAAAAAGAAAAAAGAAAGAAAGAATCAGGAATCTAAGAATTTGGAAAAAGCGAAAGAAAGAAAAAAAAAGAAAAAAGAAAGAAAGAAAGAATCAGTAATTGATTCAATATTTCACATTTTCGTGTAGGTTATACGTGGGTGGATATTAAATAGGTTTTTGGTTAAGACTGAATTTAAGGAAGTGTTTTCTTCTGGATATTTTTAAAGAATTTGTTATTGATAATCCGAGTCATCACGGTCATCGAACTATTGAGGTTTAAATAAATCGATTAATTGGAGGGGGGCATATCAAGTACAAATCAATAAAGAATTATTTTATCAAAACTGTCAACAAATCAGGTTTTTATTCGTTGAGGTACTCAAAATACTGTTCACGTTTTGTGTATTATTATAGTTATTATTACTAGTACAAAATAAAAAAAACACCCGCCAGGCGATGTAAAATAGATTTTTGAAACATATTGCTAGAGGGGTGGGAGTTAAAAATTCAATGTCAGCGAGTTTGTACCCTAAGTAAGTAAAATCATCAAATTCATTAAAGGATTAAAAAATAAAACAATTTGAAATGTAAACTTTAAATATGTATTAAAATAAAACAAACTATATATAGATATATAATACCAGTCATGTATTTATTAAAACTTGTTTTAAAAAACAATGAGGACTGTCTAATGTTGCATGTTCAAATTTTGAGTATTTATTCTATGTTATGAGGATTTTGGGTAATGTGACGTAATCAGTGACGTAATTTTTGTTATAGACAAAAACCGGAAGCGAATTTCCATTATTAATAGATATGAGATAACTAATCCGAGTAAATCAATGAATAATAATAATAATAATAATAATAATAATAATAATAAACAGTAAATGTAGACTGTGCGATGACAGAGATGAGACCACAAACCATGTATTAAGCGAATGTAGCAAACTAGCACAAGGGGAATACAAAGCTAGACACTATTGAGCTGTAAAGTTGATCCACTGGGAATTATGCAACAAACTAAAATTGTGACCATACAACAAAATGATATATGCATAAACAAGAATCTGTTCTTGAGAATGAAACGCATAAAATTCTCTGGGACTTTGAAATAAAGACAGATCACCCCATCCCAGCCAGGAGACCAGACCTAGCGTTGATTAACAAAATAAAATTTTAAAAATCAAAAATAGAGAGAACGTGTCAGCTGGTGGATTTTGCAGTTCCAGCAGATCACAGGGTGAAGTGGAAGGAAAATGAAAAGATGGATAAATACCTGGACCTTGCAAGAGAATTGAAAAGGCTGTGGAATATGAGATTGAATGTGATACTAATTGTAGTTGGTGCACTTCGAACGGTCCCAATAAACTTGGAAAAAGACTGGAGGATCTGGAAATAAGAGGAAGAATTGAGACCATCCAGACTACTGCACTGCTGCACTCTGCTGGAATACTCAGAATAGTTCTGGAGACCTGAGGAGACTTGTTGTCACTCAGCCTCCAGAGAAATATCATCAGCTAATGCTGATGTGAAAAACTCAAAAGGAGTGAAAATAATAATAATACATTGGCCTGGCGAGAGAATGAAGCCGTCAAAATCGCCCAAGATGAAATGCAAAAATGTAAATTATGATTATCTGATGTTGCTTATCCGCCAAATTCTTATTTGATATGAGTGTCGTCACCTCAGCTAAATAACGGATTATTCCGCTTTTATTAGAAAGAAAGAAAGGTAAAAAATTAGGACATGCTACAAAGAAAAAATGTACGAAAGAAAGAACAAAAGAAAGTAGGGGAAGGATGGATAGAAGTGTTGAGCGCGGGAAGCAATAATTCTAAACTGTTTCAATCGAAAATGATGAAGAGATGAGAATAAGGAAATGAAGAAAAAAGAGTGATAGAGAGAGGGTTAAATCAGATTTAGTAATAGCTCTTAAGTAAACATATCAAACGTTGTAATAATTAGAGTATCTAACTGTGGTATATCCACAGGTCCTGCTAATATGAAGAAAGGCATAATAAAACAGAACATTTCATCGGAAAATATGTAAATATCATATATATATATATATATATATATATATATATATAAATATATATATGTATATATATATAGGGTCATCCACAGACACGTGTTTCGACTTATCAAGTCTCTTCGGTGTGGCTAGACATTTTGCAAGCTACCTACAACCGGAATTGAAATCCGATCGGTTGGGTGTCTGTACGACACCTTAACCATTAGACTGTCTACTTCTAAACTTACCGGCGTGGAAAAAACCCAGGTAAATCAGTTTTTCAAAATAAAATAAAAATTTCAAACTGACATATGGGGAAAAAATTTTTTTTAAAGAAAAGACCGGCACATTCGTACTTTCTGAAGATAATCATCTGTATCGTATGTAGTGGCGAACAGAAAAACACCGGGGAGTTTTTTAAAGTTATATATTCAAAAAGTGCTCAATACATTAAGTAGGGCATGATTATAAGGACCTACATGAGTCAGAAATCATCTCCCTAGGTTTCACACGAATGGTTCTTCAGGATAATTCTGACTCTCTCTCTCTCTCTCTCTCTCTCTCTATATATATATATATATATATATATATATATATATATATATATATAAAAAACTGAAAAAACAGGGGTTTAAATAATTTGAGTGGTAAGTTTATTTTAGTTATTTAAACCTCTGTTTTTTAAATTTTCCTAATATACTACATACCGTCGGATTCACTTCCATCTCTTCATATATATATATATATATATATATTATATATATATATATATATATTTGGGAGAGTATGTGCTTAATTGAAGTCGAACCTAATTTTATGAAAGTTAATTAATTAATAATTAATTAATTAGGCGGGATTACCTATTAAATTTAAGGCTAAACAAATCGAGAAAAATCAATCTCTGTATGTACATTTCGGCCTATTAGGCCTCATCAGCAGAGCTATAGATACAAAGACCGCCCCGTGTGCGATTCGAAACCTTTGTATTAGGTTCGACTTCAATTAAGCACATATTCTCCCAAATATTGTCGGCTGAAAATAGCCATATCACAAACATCATCTGTTTGTTTACTTCTCATATATATATATATATATAGAGAGAGAGAGAGAGAGAGACAGACAGACAGACAGACAGACAGTGAAAGATGATGTTGTGGTATGATAATTACTATCGTAGTAAATGGAATCGGTAACATGAGTTCAAATTCTGAAGGAGGCTGTTTGAGTTTTTACTTCTCAACATAACTTCACAAAGGTAAGACATTATTTTATCTTCTCCAATGTTTTATCTAATAATTATATTAATTCAATGCTTCCATAGAGAGTCCTATAGGATGTGAGAAGGTTTTTTTTCCATTAATGACCTTTCTCAAAAAATATTATTATTTTTTTCTTTTGGGAGAGGTCCCCCCGGAAAATATATTTTCGAATTATTCTATTCATTTCATTCATTTTATATTATATTCATTAATTCATCTTTACATTAATTCTTAACTAAATAATTTAGAAGCATACGCGAAGACTCATATTATATACGGGTCTGTGGATTAATTTATATATATATATATATATATATATATATATATATATATATATATATATATATGAGGAAAAATGAGTAAAGAAAAGAAATGTAGATGGATAAAATGAATTTAATCGATATCACATTAATCGATATCACTTACACATGTGTTTCGGTCAGTTTATGTGTGAAAATATTTCGCACACATAGAAGAATCAACCTTCATCAGAGTGAACATTTATTTTGAAAAATTATTTTCAAAATAAATGTTCACTCTGATGAAGATCGATTCTTCTATGTGTGCGATACTGACCGAAACACATGTGTAAGTGATATTGATTAATGTGATATCGATTAAATTCATTTTATCCATCTACATTTCTTTTCTTTACTCATTTTTCCGCATATTGTTGGATTCAATTCCTTTTCCATTTTCACACACACACACACACACACACATATATATATATATATATATGTGTGTGTGTGTGTGTATAATATACCAAGCGTGTTGGTAAATCCTCGCGGTGAGAAAAAAAACAGCAAATAGTTTGATTGTAAAAATATACTACCAAACATCAACCGGGGAGAAAACAATTTTTGAAAAAAGAAAAGACCAAGATAGTCGTACCAACAAAAAATAATCTATTGGTACAGTATTTGGCCAAAAGAACAAACAATTTATATGTATATATATGTATATAAGATATATATATATATATTCATATAACCGCTAGGAGAATAAGCTAATAAGTAAAAAGTGCTCAATACCTAAGTAGAGCAAATAATAAAAATAGATCTAATGAGTCAGACGAACCTACTATTAGTTTCGCTTAATGCTCTTCAGGGCTAAGATCTGACACAGAGTCAGATCTTAGCCCTGAAGAGCATTAAGCGAAACTAATAGTAGGTTCGTCTGACTCATTAGATCTATCTTTATATATATATATATATATATATATATATATATATATATATATATATATATATATATATATATATATATCGTAAGACATGTGTTATTGAATAACACGGAGTATTCTTTTTCATTTTATTTTTGTATGGATATTTTTCCCAGTTTTCTGGCTATCCTTTTTGAATCTGGATCGAGTTGATTCATGATATTTTTCATACTGATTTCCCGAGCGCTTTCTACTGTTGCTCCAGTCGTATTCATGGGGTTATGTAATTTGGTTTTTAGTTAATTTTTAGTTTTGTTATCTATGCTTTTATCAAATTCAGAGAGTCTATTATTTTTAAGTAGGTAAGTGTTAGTTATTGAGGATATTTAATACGTTGTCTCCGACTTTAAATGCTATTTTATTAATGTTCGGTTTTTTATTTTTAATGCATATGGCTTCTAGGATCTGAAAATATATATATATATATATATATATATATATATATATATATATATATATATATATATATATATTATGAAAATACTAGGAAATAAATAAATTGAGAAGAATTGGTTTCATTGTCCACTCATTTCGTCAATTTTCCCCGTTTAGAAAATGTGCTATACTGACTATTAAAACATAGACATAAAAATCCTTGAATCTTTGTGTCCAGAGACGAAATGTCGCCGGCACTTTTCGTCCAATTGACAAAATGCCAGATCCGGTATCTTGTGTCCACTTAAAACATAACTATCGACTTTGATGACATTACTACGATGAAAATTCGATAAAATGATAGAGTGGCCCGCAAAATCACGAGACACTCTCAGTTTTCAACAGGTCCGGGTGAAAGGCAAGGGGCGGGGAGGGGCACTGTAGAAATAGGAAACGCTAAGGATATAATTGATGGGGACACTGAGATAAATACTATTTTTTGACTTGATTACAAACTCAATCTACTTATATATATATATATATATATATATATGTGCGTGTGTGTGTGTATATGTGTGTGTGTGGGGGGGGTCTGGGAGTGTGTGTGAATACTTGTATATATATATATATATATGTCTGTGTGTCTGTGTACTAGGTATCCAACGGTATGTTGAAGAGAAATAGAGGAAAGAATGTATTGAATGGATAAAATAGAATATTTTAATTAATTCAACTTACACGTGTTTTGGTCTGGAGTTTATCCATGTGTACATTTTTCTATATATCATTATTTTTAAATAACAAAATGAAATGAAATAATAATAATAATAGAAACAATGTAGAAATGTTCCGCACACAAAGAAATATCGACCTTCCTCAGAGTAAATACTTATTTTTTTAAATAAAATTCATATATATATATAGGTTGTTCGGGATAAATTTGACAGTTTCATAAGGAAAAAGAAAAGTGCTTGGTAACTACAAAATTTAATGGATTGTAAAAAGAATTCAACAGGGACAGAAATTGTATTGTTGTCAACAAGTTTCACTCAAAATAACGGCCATTAGCCTCGATCAAAGCCTCAATCCTCCTTCGGAACCTGGAGCAAGCTGATGTTACAGTTGTTTTTTTTTTTGTTACAGTTTTCCTGAGAAGGGTCTCAAAAACTACCTTAATTCTGTCGATTAACTGGGATTTTGTAGCATTGGCACGGCGATTGATGTCTTTCCCAACAGCGCCACATACATAATAATCCGTAGGGTTAAGTTCTGGGGAGTTCGGTGGCCAAACATTGGGACTGGTGTAGTCGTAAAAATTTGCCGACAACCATTTAAAATTTTTCCCAGATTTGTGGCAGGGAGCCGAATCCTGCTACCATATATACAGTACTAGAAAAGCCCAGTTAACCGACAGAATTAAGGTTGTTTTTGAGACTCTTCCAGGAAAACTGTAACATCAGCTTTCTCCAGGTTCCGGAGTAGGATTGAGGCTGTGATCGACACTAATGGTGGTTGTTTTGAGTGAAACTTATTGACGGTAGAGTAATTTCTGCGCCTGTTGAATTTATTAACAATCCATAAAATTTTGTTGTTACCAAGCACTTTTTTCTTTTTCCTTACGAAACTGTCAAATTTCTCCAGAACACCTTATATATACATATTTATATCTATCTATCTCTCTCTCTCTCTATATATATATATATATATATATATATATAGAGAGAGAGAGAGAGAGAGAGAGAGAGAGAGAGAGAGAGAGAGAGGGGGGGAGAGATGTATAGATACATCCAAAGTATGAGAAATCAATTATTAAAACGTTTAATTTGTTTCCTTAAGAGCTATTGCTATATGTAAAAAGCATGATAATCTTCATTTGACTCTCTCTCTCTCTCTCTCTCTCTCTCTCTCTCTCTCTCTCTCTCTCTTTCACACACACACACACACACTCTCTCTCTCTCTCTCTCTTTCAATCTTTCTATCTTTCTCTCTCCCTCTCTTACGTTCTTTTTCCTTCTTTTCATCTTTTTATTATGTTCGATTGAAACAGATTAATGTTGTCGCTTCCGTGCGCTCACCTCTCTCTATATATACCCCATATTTTCTTTCTTCCTTTCTTTGTTTCTTATATCTTTTCTGTGAAGCATGTCGTTTTCATTCCCTTTCTTTCTTTATAATTAAAATGGAATCGTCCATTATTTAGATGAGGTGACGACCCTCATAAGAAATAAGAATTCAGTGATTAAGCGATAACAGATAATCATGATTTACATTGTTGCATTTCATCTTGGACCATTTAGACTGTCTCATTTTTAACCAGATGATGTTTATTGTGTCGTGACTAAGGCGACATATTTACTCACACACAAAGAGAAGTAAGAGATATGTAAGTGAATAAAACGCAAGTCAGGGGCTTCGTAGTAGTATATTTATTCTCTCATATATAGACATACTAGGAAGCGCGTGGTGTAATGGTTAAAGTCATGTGAAATGGACTCGTCGCCAAATCCTGGACGTGGTAATTGCATTTCACTTAGCGCCAATACCCTTGGGAAAGGTATGAATCCTACTCTCCCTCCAGCTATGGAAAAATAGCAGTGCAGAATGGGTTCTTTAACCATGGCTAGGTAACCTGTCTAGGAGAAGGAAAACTCTGAATTCAAACCTGTCAAACTGCGCTTAAGAAAATTGACCTTGTGTCGCATCCTGCTCGTGCGGGGGAGTTGGTAAATATATATATAGACATACTAACTAACTAACTTGCTCTTCGTCTCGTCGGTCTAAAAGCTATTTATCAGACAGAGGCAACCATTATTTTATAGTATAGAGGGTAGGTAGCTAATCCTATACAACTGTGTTGCAAGATGAGGATATAAAAGTAAGATTTTAGCACACATGTTTATGAATCGATAGGATATTTTCAAACGAAAACACGGATAAATATATATTTCTATAATCGGATATGCTCGAATATCATAGACCTACACATCTTAGGGAATTGAAAGAGCGTAACACAATATTCAACAACCGATTCATTCAAAGCAAACCTTCTATAAAATCGATAAAACTTGCCGAACAGGAAATGAAAAAATCAGATCCGTTGTAAACACATCAAATGATCTAGTTCATTTACTATCTCTTTTTAGATGAATTGTTTATTAATTATACTAGCAAATATATGCACCCTCCGGGTGCAAGTATTTAAGTTTTAATATAATAAAATATCATATTAAATTAGAAAGGCTAATGAAACTGACTAAGAATGCAGATAAAAAGATCTGCAACAGAAGGAGTATAATCGAAAAATAGAACAACTTTGAAACTAACTATTCCATCATTTTCCATTACTCCCCTCTTTCATTGGGAAATTTTCCAAATTTAACTATTTAGTTAAAATAGGAAGTAAAGGATAATATTACAGTTATTTCTTCTTGTAAATAAATTTCTTTTAAGATTTATCCACGAGATTTTTGTTTATATTTCTTAAGATAAAACCAAACAATTAGAAATCAATAATACCAAGCACATATTTATTAAAATAAAATTTTAAATATCAATATGCAAATTAGCCTTCTCGTTCAAACTGTAAACCGCTATTTTGTTGTATATATAAATACAAATGCATGTTATTAGTACGTAGATATGGTCAACAGTATTAATAATGTAAAACAATTTTTATTAATAACTGAAGGTTTAAAAGAATGAAATCATGGAGAATTTGACGTAAATAATTAAGGGAATTGTGCCTTGAGTAGTAATATAGTTTCGGTTACAGACAGAAAAACACACAATCTCCATTATAATAAGATTTTAGATATTTTATCAAATTAATTCCGTATATTTTCTGGTTACTTAAAGTAAATATCAAACCATTTATTGATTGAGTTGCTTCAAACAACTGTAACATTGTAAATAGTTTCTGTAAGGATTTTAGTGGCCATCCTCTAGGTTTCAAGCAAGAGCGCGTGTCTTGCAGAGATCCTTAGGGATGTATTTACTTATGTTGAGTACTGTATATTATGGACTCTCCCGTCGATTTTCGACGTATGAGGGTTCATACACACAATGAACACCCACACAGTGATTTGTTTATAGTGGTAAAGGCTTGTGTTGGACCATCCACACTTTTTGGCACAGTCGATTGGAAAGAATTGATGCTTCAAGGGTTGCCACAAACCCAATAAACGACCGACCTCAGGAATTTTGAATTCAGAGTTATCCCTCTCCTAGACTGATTACCTACCCAAGACTGAAGAGCCCGGTCTGCCCTACTATTTAACCCATAGCTGGAGGGAGAATATATGAATTCATACCTTTCCCAAGGGTATTAGTGCTATGTGAAATGCCAACAGCTTCGTCTAGGAATTGAACTCGAATCGACGAGTCTATTTTCCACGACTCTAACCACTAGCCCACGCGCCTCCATGTGTATATATATATACTAACTATCTCACTAACTAACTCCTCGCCTCGTCGGTCTAAAAGCTATTTATCAGACAGACGCAACCATTATTTTATGGTATAGAGGGTAGGTAGCTAATCCTATACAAAATGATAATATAAAAGTAAGATTTTAGCACACATGTTTATGAATCGATAGGATATTTTCAAACCAAAACACGGATAAATATATATTTCTATAATCTGAGATGCTCGAATATCATAGACCTACACATCTTAGGGAATTGAAAGAGCGTAACACAATATTCAACAACCGATTCATTCAAAGCAAACCTTCTATAAAATCGATAAAACTTGCCGAACAGGAAATGAAAAAATCAGACCCGTTGTAAACACATCAAATGATCTAGTTCATTTACTATCTCTTTTAGATTAATTGTTTATTAATTATATTTTAGATATTTTATCAAATTAATTTTGTATATTTTCTGGTTACTTAAAGTAAATATCAAATCATTTATTGATTGAGTTGCTTCAAACAGCTGTAACATTATAGATCCTTTCTGTTAGGATTTTACTGGCCATCCTCTAGGTTTCAAGCAAGAGCGCGTGTCTTGCGGAGATCCTTAGGAATGTATTTACTTATGTTGAATAGTGTATACTATGGACTCTCCCGTCGATTTTCAATGTATGAGGGTTCATACACACAATGAACACCCACACAGTGATTTGTTTATAGTGGTGAAGGCTTGTGTTGGACCATCCACACTTTTTTGGCACAGTCGATAGGAAAGAATTGGTGCATCAAGGTTGCCACAAACCCAATCAACGACCGACCTCAGGAATTTTGAATTCTGAGTTATCCCTCTCCTAGACTGGTTACCTACCCAAGACTGAAGGACCCAGTCTGCCTTACTATTTAACCCATAGCTGGAGGGAGAATATATGGATCCATACCTTTACCAAGGGTATTAGCGCTATGTGAAATGCCAACAGCTTCGTCTAGGAATTGAACTCGAATCGACGAGTCCATTTTCCACGACTCTAACCACTGGCCCACGCGCCTCCATGTGTATATATATATACTAATTATCTCACTAACTAATTCCTCGCCTCGTCGGTCTAAAAGCTATTTATCAGACAGACGCAACCATTATTTTATGGTATAGAGGGGAGGTAGCTAATCCCATACAACTGTGTTGCAAGATGATAATATAAAAGTAAGATTTTTACAACTATTTACTTATGTTGAGTACTATATATGTTCCAAGAAAAACGATGTCATTTCAACCTGAATGCAGTCTCCTATCAGCTAATACCTCAATGTCTCTAATAAGATTAATTTATTGATGCCCATCTGATATAAAAGAGGCTTTATTTATTCTCTGAGACATAAAAAGCTTTTGGATTTCAAGTCTCATCTAGAATTATTTTTCTGATTTCAACTATTACAGACTCTACAAATCATCATATCATGGCTTAAAATGGTTAAACTCAGATCAGAAATACAGATCGTTGGCAAATTATAATTAACTTTAAATACACAGTATCCTGGTTATGACAGTAGAAGTTCCTGGTTCGATACCGGTCCTCACAATTTCAGCGTATCTGTAGCACAGGGATATGAGCGGTTAAATGAGACGCTGGTATTAGTTGTGGCGCCGCACCTCAGATGCAAAAAAAACATCTCCTTGGTCTAGCGCTAGGGAAAAGTGGATAGACTCCCTCGCTGTCTAGGTGATACCGACTGTAGTATGTTGCATCGGGATACATGATACCTGTGCTCAATTTATTTGTATTCTATTACTTGAAAATAATAAGTATGTAATGTATCATAATTTGATAATTATATACAGAGAAATATGTATAAAATTAAAAGAATAAGAAGAAAAACTTAAGCGTCGGTTATGTTGGCAGTATAAATTTATAGACTATGAATTCTCATTTTGTAGATGTAGATAGATAGATAGATAGATTGATAGATAGATAACGATAAGTAAATAGCGCTTAATATCGTTGATAGATTATTTATATCTAAGTTAGTTTAGGTGTGTTGAAGTGATTAGTATACTGTTGGTTTGAACAACCACAACTAACTAAGCACAACTAAATTGGTGCCCAAAGGAGCTGGTATTTATGGCACTCATGAATACTCCATTCATACATTTCGGTGATCCCATTTCTTGGGTCCTGATTGGCTGCTTGGTTTCAGTGGTGTTATGGTGCTAGATAAATAATCTGGAATTCTGCAGTAGGCTTGCGACAATGCAAGATCCGCGTTGACTTGCTTGTTGCCTTGTCTGCCAATTCGACTGTAATTGGAATATTGTTTCTACAGCGTGGACATGGAGTCAACGGTATTTGGATACTGATAGTTTCTCGCAGCAGTGATTGTTTAACCCAAGACAGTCATTCAAGTTTGAGAATAAACAAAAAATGAAATATTCTTTTGCCGGGGACTTCACTATCCAATTTTCTAAGTTTATATTACTGTATACATTTGAGTTTTATTTTAAATTTGTATTTGGTGTCAGGGGATTGGTGGTGGTAGGTATTGGTAGGGGTTAGTAAATGTGTATGTCTCTGTAATGAGACAACTATATATATATAGTGGAAAAACGTGACACAGTGGGTCACCCATTGAGCTCTGGGTAGATAATTGGGATTAAGAAAAAGGGAGAATGCAAAGTGTATTAAATAAATAAAAATATAAATTACGGTTGGGGAATTGAAAAACAAAAAATATGAAAATCATTTTGTAAACATTCTAAGAAAGGGAAACTTTGACCAAATCTAAATTTATTGCAGCTACTGGCTCGCTGCTTATGAAATTTGACATACAAATACGTGTCGCATACTCTTTTACTTAATTGCAAATTACGTCTAATTAGAAACAAATAAAATGGATTTTTTAAAAACATAACTCAGTCCTAAAACTAAGGAATGATTTAGTATAATTTGTCGTGTCATTAAACTAAACAGTAAAAAACCATTAAGAAACAAAGATTTAATTGCTCAGCCTTAGTATAATAATAGATATGTATATTATGGTCTCTAACATTAATTTCGACGCATGAGGGTTTATAAGATCAGTGTTCAAAAAAATTAAAAATTAGAGTTTGGAAGTACACTAGAGAATATCAAACTTAGTGTTTATGCATATCGTGTGGAGCTAGGCCAGCTCTAGATTTGCAAACTAAGCCGCAACAATTATTTCATGCAAAGGAACTTGATGGTCGTTAAACTTGGCTTGGACATTCTTTTTATTCTTTCAACCTCTCAACTTTCTAGCATATATATATATATATATATATATATATATATATATATATATATATATATATAATGTACATTTGTAAAAGGTAAAAAAAATTTTGAAAAGTAAATTTTTCTGTTATGCAATTCATATTATTTTGATTTACCATCTGATTAGAATGAATTCTGGGGAGCTATATTAAATCAACTTAGATTTATAAAGGCCCCAATTTTGGTCGGAATAAATTTATTATGGAACAACGGTGTTGAGTTTTTCCTTCCTTTCAAAGATAAATATTGCTCTGTATATAATCTACAAAGTTTATTATACATTGAGCTCTTTTTAGTGATTTAAAGATTCACTGTATTTATGCATACTGGATCATACAATAATAATAAAGTGTATCTTTGAAATCACATATAAAATCATCCCTGACTACCAAGATTTGGATATCTCTCATCTCTCTCCCCCCTCTCACTCACTCTCTCTCTCTCTCTCTCTCTCTC
>CM042155.1:4720786-4780786 GCA_023376005.1 Doryteuthis pealeii
CATCATGGGTCACCACACACAACCAATAGTTGTCCCCTATTAGCAGAGAGTGTTTTACCATTTTACATAGAAGCAGCCGTCGTATTCTTCAGTGGAAACTTTAAAATCCTAATATCGTAAAGGAACTCCAATAGAAAAGTTATCATTTCTTTAAACATTTTGTATTTTAATAAATTTCTACAGGGATCATTAACAAAAAAAAACTTAATCGAATTGCTTGATTGGGACATATTTCTGTTCATTTGACAACCTTTTATACTTTCCAATTCTTCATGAACACCTGCGGCCAACGCTGGTGATAGAGATGTTCTTCTTTGAATCCAATAATAAAGATCTCTCACTCCATGATAGCGTTAATATTCTCTTCGCGCAAGTGGATTCGTTTTCCACCTGCTAAATCAAAAAAAAAAAAAAAAAAAGAGAGAGAGAAACAGACAGAAGAAAAAAAAAAAAAGAACGAAAGAAAGAAAGAAAACACTTAAATGAACCTCACTGTCAGAGTTTCCATTAAATGATTTTATAAAACTCTTTTTATGCTACGGAATATTCATCTGCAATGTATCGGTTTTATTATGTGATACCATTAAAAACGTAACAATTTGTTCTTTGGATTTTACGACATATTTATCGTAGTGTTATTTTATGCGAAAACGTTTTTTGTTTGTTCATTCTTGCCAGGTAATCAATTTTTTAAACTCATTTTTACCACTTTTTAATTATTAAAACTCATTTTTAACCATTTTTTTAAATCATTAAAACTCATTTTTAAACATTTTTTAATCATTAAAACTCATTTTAATCATTTTTTTAAACCATTAAAACTTATTTTCAAACATTTCTTTTTAAATCATTAAAAACATTTTTAAACATTTTTTTAATCAATAAAACTTATCTTTAAACATTTTTCAAATAATTAAAACTCATTTTTAAACATTTAAAAAAATCCTTAAAACAATTGTTTATCGTTTTAACACGTAGGTGGGGGCCCTAACACGTTTTATCACAGTTTGAACGTCTATTCTAAATATTGAATCATAATGTTCACTTATTAATAACAGAATGAGATCACTATATTAATCATTTAAAACACATCTTATAGATTGTGTTATTTTATTATATTATTATTTTTCCTAGTCTTTCAGTTTACTTTTTAAAAATATTTTTTGCAAGATATTTCAGTTATTTCTTAAACATTTCAAAATATATTTTCAAAAAAACGAAAAACAAAAAAAACTAAAGTCATTAACCCTTTGCCTACCAAATTTCCCAGGTATTCTTTTTTACCTGTATAATGGGATATTTCAGAATTCATTACCTATTCACCTTAGAACTCATTCTATTCAATAAAATCCTATTATTATTGTAATCTGAGCCCTTATGCTTAATTATGATGAACTAACCATAAGTTTTTTTTTACTTTGCTTGGGTGTGGTATGCCTAGTGACAGGAGAGCCACCGTGAACGGCTTAAAGTCGGCAAAGAGATAAAATCTCATTTACTCATATATATATATATATTTACCAACCCCTCCGCACGAGCAGGATACGACACAAGGTCAATTTCGTAAACGGAGTTTAACAGGATTGAATTCAGAGTTTTCCTTCTCCTAGACCGGTTGCCTAACCAAGGTTAAAGAGCCCAGTCTGCCCTACTATTTACCCATAGCTGGAGGGAGAATTGGATTCATACCTTTCCCAAGGGTATTAACGCTAAGTGAAAATGCAGTTACCGCGTCCAGGATTTGAACTCGGGGTAACGAGTCCATTTCCCATGACTTTAACCATTACACCACGCGCTTCCCCTCAGAACTCATTCTATTCAAATAAAATTCATTTACTCATATATAGGTTATTTTTTTTATTTAAACTTTGCTGCTAGTAGTTCTTTCCATTATATTTAAATCTCAACCTTACATAATCATTTGTAAAGGACATTTAATACTAGCATCAATAATACTTGAACTTAATGGGAATGGTCAACCACTCATTCCTAGGAAAGGGGGGAAAAGATTGTTATATGTAGAATTGTTTACTCCATGTAATTATTAATTATCTTGCTGTAATAACTAATTTTCAAGGTTTTCTTGTTGAAGATCTGTTATGTATAAGAAATACATTAACGTGAAGATTGCGAGTGGTTGTAATAATAGTTTATTATTACAATGAATACAAATAACAAAAATGGCTTCCGGCCGGCAAGATAAAAAAAAGTCTCTGCGCGTAAAAGAAGGATTGGTAAAGATTACTTATCTTCTTGAGAGTGTAGCACGTGTGTTTACATCCGAGAATACGAAACAACGTTCGTGGTTGGAGATCAACTCACATCACATAGAGCTAATCTTCTGTTGTTCTTTTATACGTATATCATTTGCATACGTGAGGGATTATCCGGTTACTTCCCTTTACAACAAGATCGCATCTTGGTTGGTTGGATTGTTTTTTTACGAGTCAAATTTTGGCTTATTTTATGCCGAAGACGTTTTCCTTTATTCATTTTTGTAGTGTATTAATTTTTTTGAAAACTCTTTTTTTATTTGAAACATTTTTTTAATCTATTTAACCCATAGATAGGACCCTAACAGGTACTACCACTCCGGATTAGAAGTAACCTGGTAGTAATTGCAATGAAAGCGTACTCCACACTCTTCAGAGCTCCATTTTGGAACCTCAGATGTAGTTTTATAATATGTAGGACACTTGAAATAGGTATCTTCCTTGTGCGAAAAAGTTAAAATCATTTAATGCCCAGCATCACATTTTCGATCTACGTGAAGAATAACTTTATCTTGTAGGAATTTCATAAAAATTGTTGGGATCCTTCCCAAGAGACGATGGAGTAGTGTCCAAATTTTTATTTTTCAACTGCGTGGCCTGGACGGATTTATATGGAGGGTGTGCTGTTACCCAAGCAGCAAATCCCCCCACTCCACACTGCCGCTGGGATCCCAAGGAAAGGTAAGGGAACCAATGCAATTTGGCAGCGGTAGTGCCGCAGGAGTTGCTGGGTAGCACTGGATTACAGCGTCACACCACCTTAGGGACTCCAGCTCCTGATTCATTTTTTGGGTTTACTCCCCTGTCATAAACATTAATGATAAAATTAATGTAAAATTTACAAAAAGTATGAAAAGTAGACACAAAAACTATTGCAAGTTATAAAATTCGGGTACAAAAATCCCTTAATGCCATATCAAATCCTATGCCCCTCCACAATCATAATTGATTAAAAAAAGTTTTTTTTATAATAAAATATTCATTATAAAATTAATTCCTTAATAAAGTGCTGAAAATTTCATTAGAATTGGACAATTCCCTAATTTTTGGCAATTGTTTTAAAATTAGAGAATCTGAAAAATCTTTGTATTATGTCTGAAAATTGGACATACCTATACTTATACATTAAGCACTGTCAATTTGTTCGCTCATTTTCATTTTAAAAACGAATTAAAATTAATTAAATCGATTATTTAAGGTCAAATTTTTGTTTTAGTCAAAAAGTAGTAACATAATGAGCATCAGTAAAAAAAAAAAATTTAAATAAAAAAGAAGCAAAATAATATTACATATGTAATTTATTTTTAATACATTTTAAACAATTAAATTCTGCTAAAAAATGTCTAAGTTAAAATTTATGATGCACTCAAAACAAACACTTTTATAACAATTGTAAAACATTTTTAAATGAAACATTTCTTAGAAATCAATAACAAAAACCATTAAATACACTATGTACAGAAAAATTACTAAATTGTTAATATTTATTTAAATATAATTTCATTCGTTTCAAACACGCAGTTTGTAAAACTTGTTTAACTTGGGAATCTTACCTTGAGAAGGGAAAAGTGAACGGTTGAAAAAGTTCAAAAGTGTTGAATGTTGTTAGAATTTATTCTTATTCATTAATTTTTTTAAAAATGTAATGATCCCGCATTTGTATTTTTGTATAATTTTTGTTCTGCGGGGTCGACCTATACACAAAGCATGTCTACATTTCATATAGCTCCAATACCTTGGGAAAGGTACGCATCCATAGAATCTTCCTCCAGCTATAGCTAAATAGCAGGGCAGACTGGGCTCTTTAACCTTGATTAGGCAGCCAGTCTAGAAAAGGATATCTCTGAATTCAAACATGTTAATCCGCCTAAAAATTGACCTTGTGTCATATACTGCTCGTGCGCAGGGGTTGGTAAACATAGGAGGCGCGTGGTCTAATGGTTAGGGTAGTAGTAAATGGACTCGCCGACCTGTGTTCAATTCCTGGAAGAATCTATTTGCTTTTCACATGGCGCTAATACTATTGAGAAAGTTATATATTCGATTATCCCAGCTATGGATAAATAGCAGGAAGACTAGGCTCTTTAAGCATGGCTAGGTAACCAATGTAGGAGAAAGAAAACACTGAATTTAAACCTGTTAAACCCGCTAAAGAAATTGACCTTGTGTCGCATCCTGCTCGTGCAGAGGGTTTGGTAAAAATATATATATATATATATGTATATATATATATATATATATATATATATCCAAAGCATGTATGTATTTACCCAACCAGACCACGGGTTGTATGTGATACAGCGTGAATGGTTTTCTTTCTCTATGTTGATTGCCTAACCAAGATAAAAGAATCCACTCTAACCAACAATTTACCCATAATCAAAGGGAGAAAATAGACACTCTGAACATTATCATGATGTGAAACTGTGTTAGAACAGCCTATCTTTTCTTAGAGAGTGAATGATCTGGTTCAAGACTACTGTTTTACTGTTGCAAATAATAATCTTCTGAAAAAGAACCCACGAGCCTAGAAAGGAATAAACAACCACTTTGGGACTATACGACTTACGTATGTTGTTTCTGAACTAATGACGACTACTACTACTAACGACTACTAGTACAACTCGAGTTTGGCCCTATGCAACACATGATCAGCTGATCATTAGGAGAACCGTCTCCTTACGACCTCAATTCTTAGCAATTTAGCGAGAACCGTCCACTTCAGATCAAAATTCTTAGCACTGCGGTGAAGTACTTTGTTAGTACGAACCTTTATTAGGATCTACTAGTATACAGAAACATTCAGTATACAAAAGAAACACAAACAACTTAGCGTTGCATAATTTATGAATTTTCTCTCTGAAAAAGAACCCACGAGCCTAGAAAGGAATAAACAACCTCTTTGTGACTATACGACTTACGTATGTTGTTTCTGAACTAATGACGACTACTACTACTAACGACTACTAGTACAACTTGCGTTTGGCCCTATGCAACACATGTAGTTATGGACCAGAACATTTACTTCCAGAAAAAGTCCAGACTAGTCTACAACAGATAGCAATAAAGAAATTTAGCCAGGATTCTTTGATTTTGAAATCATAACGTAGGTTATTCTTAAACGAAATTGACTTAGATCTACAAACACCTTTCAAGACACTACTATTCATGGATTTAATCGTGTGTTTAATAGCAATGCAATTCCTTATATAATACACTAGTTTTCTGTCATCGACCTTATTTCTTATCTCTTTTCTTTTGTAATCTGATTGCTTCAGGGTCTTTCGAATCTTTCTGTGTGTCCCCTGCTTAATTGGATGAAGTGAACCAGGTCAGATAACTCTTGAAAAGATAATCCAATCTTGGATTCGTTTATCATTTAAAGGGCATTTAGTTTCTCTAATTAAACTGTGTTTGGTTTGTTTTTTGTTTTTTTCAGAGTACAGTTTCCTTACTCTATATATAGAGTAAGGAAAGTGTACTCTGAAAAAAACAAACAAAAAAAAAACAGTTCAATTAGAGAAACTAAGAAACTAAATGCCCTTTAAATGAAGTTTACCCGGGTAGAGGAAGGATTTTTTAAAAGTTAGTCTCGCAGATCCATTATTACTTATCGCGAGTGAGATCCTCGCTGGTTGCCACATAAAAATCCACACGGAAATATATAAAAATCTAGTAAGAAATTTCGATTCAATGATTTACAACTTTAAAAAAAAAAAAGATATAAATGATGCAATTAATTCAATGAATCAATATTATATTTCAAAGCGAAAAAAAAAAACAACCCTCTCCACCCCACCCACCCAAAAAAACAACAAAAAACATACAAAAAAGGTAAACAAAATAACATGCAAATGACTTTCCCTTCTGTTACTTTTCAAATTTGAATTTTTAAATATCTTCCCAAATATAAATCCAATCTTCATTATTTTTGCTCAAAAACGCCCTGGTGATATTTAATGTGAATATATATTTACTTTGTCGTTAATTGTTTTATTTTTGAAGTTTCCTCCGGTTATACAGATACATACAACTGCCATTGATATATGTATAGATAGATGTAGGTCACATCACATTGTATTGGATAGCAAGATAGAATAGTGAACTGTTTCCATTGAATTTAAATTCCCACTTTGGCCTTATTCTAAGCTCAGTAAAAGACAACTTTATGTAAACTATCCTTCCTTAAACTGTTACAATTTCGATTTCTTTGTTTAATTGCATATTTATAGACGTGATGTAATGGTTAGAGTCGTAGGAAATGGACTCGTCGACCCAAGTTAAAATCCTGGACGAAGCCACAGTTCATATAGCGCTAATACACCTGGGAAAGTTATGAATCCAACTACTCTCCTTCCAGTTATGGGTAAATAGCAGGGCAGACTGGACTCTTTAATCTTGGTAGGCAACCAGTATAGAAGGAAAAAACTCTGCATTCAAACCTGTTAAATCCGCTTGGGGTGGTCACTACTAAAATAGGCTCAGTCCTAATTAGTAATCTATTTCACTAATTACTATCAATCAAGCCATCCTTGTAGATTAACTTTTGAGGTACTATTAACCCATAGTTGGGGATGAATGTCTCATGCCTTTCACAAGATGTTGTGTTAACATTTTTATTCACTGATATACTCAGACTAGTATACACATCTTGGATATTATAGTCACATTTCAGCTGCAGTAATCTTTGGCCTTCTTCATCTGTCTATTTTACTGATGACCAGTATGTGTTGGGGGGGGGGGCAAGGAATATAAATATGAAAAAGAAAATATTCAGAGTATGTATTTCTTACTTATGATATATATATTTACCAACCTCTCCGCACGAGCAGGATGCGACACAAGTTCAATTTCTTAAGCGGAGTTTAACAGGTTTAAATTCAGAGTTTTCCTTCTCCTAGACTGATTACCTAGCCATGGTTAAACAGCCCAGTCTTCCCTGATATTTTCCCATAGCTGGAGGGAGAATTTGATTCATACCTTTCTCAAGGGTATTAGCGCCATGAAGTTGAACTCGTGTCGAAGAGTCCATTTCCAACGACTCTAACCATTAGACCACGCGCCTCCAGTATGAGACATATGATATATGCCGACATTTTTATTTTTAGTCTGAAATCGAACGTAATAGTAGAACTGGTCATGTAACATGGGGAGGGGTGCTATTGTTGTTGCGTTTTTATTTTTGTTTTGTTTTTTGTCCAGGAATGGCCAAGGGGAGCACATCCCCTCCCAGGTCTACAGCTGGTTTAAAGAATTTTCTATCTCCTTCTTTCTTTCTTTCGTTCATTCTTTTCTTGCTTCTATCCACAGGCATTTCCAACCCGTCCTTCGGGACAGGGGTTCAGTGCGCTTCGGCCACTGGACCGGTCATGCTAAATTAATAGCGTCGATCCCAGGGGGCTATCCCCACAGGCAACACCTGCCCCTTCGATTTAAAGGGGCAGGGCTGGGTTTATTGCCCAGTGCCTGAGGCGCCCCCTTGAGGGGGGATGCCGAAGGGATCGACGCAATTTTTGTTCTTTCCCACCCATGAGCTTCGGTTTGTGGGTGGGCCCACGTTAATAGGGCCTTGTGCCTAAGTGGAGTACCAGGTAAATAAAATTTTCTTACTTCTATCCACTTTCTTTCTTTCACAGTTTCTTTTTTCTTCTTTGTATTTCCTCAATCTTCTTTCTTTCATTCATTCTCTCTCTCTCTCTCTCTCTCTCTCTCTCTCTCTCTCTCTCTCTCTCTCTCTCTCCTCTCCTTCTACATACCAATCTCTTTCTTTTTTTGCTCCTCTAACACTTTCTTTTTCAACCGCTGTCTCTTTCTCATCCGTATTTTCTTTCTATTTCTTTCTCTTCAACCTCCATACTTTTTTCTTTCTTTCTTTCTTCTTTCTCCTCCTTTTATTTCTCTTTTATCCCCTTCCTCATTCCCTCCTAATTTTACAAGGAGCTTTATTTGTATGATTTTTTATGTCCATTTTCCTCTCTCTTCTTTTTGTTTGTGTTAAACTGTTTTAATTATTATCCTCTTCATTTATATTTTTATTGCTTTTGTCGAACACAACGTAAGAAAATTTCTACTGTTACATTCAACATTGTCGTCATCTTTCCGATGTTTTTATTAGGTTTTATTTTGACAATATTCATTACATAATTTCTTTCGTTTGTTGTTTGTTTCTTTGTTTTTCCTTTCATACCAATATTAAAGAAATTAGTACGTCAAAGCGATGCTAACACTCGAATAGGAAAGACATGGTTGGTCACCAACAAATTATCAGTCATATGGAAATCCGACCTCTCCGACAAGCTAAAGAGACGATTCTTCCATGCTGTGGTTGTGTCGGTACTGCTATATGACTGTACCACCTGGACCCTAACAAAGCGCCTTGAAAATAAGCTAGATGGGAGCTGCACCAGAATGCTGCGAGCGGTCCTGAATAAGCCGTGGAAGCAGCACCCCACAAAAAAGCAACTGTATGGCCACCTGCCCCCCATCTCACAAACCATACGAGTAAGACGGGCTAGGCATGCGGGGCACTGCTGGAGAAGCAAGGACGAGCTCGTAAGCGGCGTACTACTGTGGAAGCCAGCACATGGGCATGCTAATGTGGGCCGCTCAGCCAGGACCTACATTGACCAACTATGTAAGGATGCGGGCTGCTGCGCGGAGGAGATACCAGAGTCGATGAATGATAGGGAAGGTTGGCGAGAGATAGTTATGGATATCCGTGCAAACTGCGCAACATGATGATGATGATGATGATGATGATGTGTCCTACTATTTTCCTATAGCTAGAACTAGAATAGTTGAATTCATAACCTTCCCAAAAGTATTGGCGCTATTTGAAATGCAAACAGCATCACCAGGATTTGAACTCGGATCACCGAATCCATATCCTACGACGATAACCGTTACGGTATCAGCTCCTCCTTATATATTTACTGACATATAAAATTAGAGCAGCATAAAGTTGTCCATGATGTTGGTTGGTTATTTTGCTTTTTGTTTTACGGCATACCAACCCATTTCGGGTCATTTAATGCCGAATGAAGTTATTTTGATATTCGGTTTCTTACAGTACCTGCTATGCTTAAATGATCACCCATCTAAGTATCTAACAGACTTATCGCTGTTTAACTTCGGTAATCCAGCGGGAATCGGTGAATTCTGTGCATGATGAAATCTAAAAATTCCAAAAGAGAAAAATAAGAGGATTATTTATCTAAATTAAAAAGATATGAGAACAAAATGGAATTGGCAGTCTGGAATTAATGAAACATTCCTGGCAGCGTCAAAGCCATATTTATCCTCAACTTTATTGCCTTGGTCAAGAACCGTGTTTCAGTAAAATTGGATGTGATGCTTAAATAAATTTCTTCTAATTTCGGACGGCAATTTTAACATGAAATTTAAGTGGAAGCCTTATTAACATTGGTAGCGTTGTATTTCTAATCGGTTGGGTTTATTTTATTTTATTCAATACGGAACGAGTTTTGATGGAGGGCGAAAAAAAAAAGAAGAAAGAAATTGTCAATTAGGAATTCTGATTGCAGCTACAGGTTTAGATTTCAAATTGATGTATTATTCAATACAATTTTTTGTGGTAACGTGGGATTAGAATAAATTGTCACATGAAAATATTTAATTTACAAAACATTAAGATACTGAAAAACGGTTGAAAATTAGTAGAGAGTACATTATCTATCTATCTATCTATCTATCTATCAATCTATCTCTCTCTCTCTCTCTCTCTATATATATATATATATATATATATATATATTATATATATTTTTTTCCGTAGTTAGGGTCTTTCCATGTGTGGTTTAACCAAGCTGATGTAGGTAGACCATAAGGAGAGCTCAATGTACCTAATACCAGTGAGTAGAAGGACAGAGCAAGATATTTAGTAAATGAAGAAAAACTCTAAACTTGCTTCATTACAATAATTTATTTCAACCGTATTAATACGGCATCTTCAGGTAATCACAAGAACATGAAGAGTCATGTTCTTGTGATTACCTGAAGATGCCGTATTAATACGGTTGAAATAAATTATTGTAATGAAGCAAGTTTAGAGTTTTTCTTCATTTACTATATATATATATATAATATATATATATATATATATATATATATATATTTCTCATATATTATATATATCATATATATATATATATATATATATATATATATATATATATATATATATATATATATATATATTATATATCACATATATATGTATATTATTATATATATATATATATATATATATATATATATATATATATATATTTATGATACTCAGTATCTGTAAAAATATATATAGGCCAATAGTTATATGTACGTTTGAGTTTTAGTTGAATCCTACCAAGGAAACACTTGACACAATCCACCTATCTATCTATGTCTCTCTCTCTCTCTCCTCTCTCTCTCTCTCTCTCTCTCTCTCCTCTTCTATCTATCTCTCTCTCTCTCTCTCTCTCTTCTTGTTAAAGTGTAGCCACACTGATGAGAGGTGAAACCTCTAAACACGTGTCTGTGGATAACTTATTTATTAATATATATATATATATATATATATATCTTATTATAATGGAGATTGTGTGTTTTTCTGTCTGTAACCGAAACTATATCACTACTCAAGTCACAGTTATTGACATCACATTCTCCATGATTTTATTTTTATCTAAATCTCAATTATTAATAAAATTGTCTTACATTATTAATCCTGTTAACTATGTCTACATACTGACAACATGCAATTATATTTATATATACAACAAAATAGCAGTTTACAGTGTGAACGGGAAGGCTATTTGCATATTAATATTAAAAAATAGAATTTAATAAATATGTGCTCAGTGTTATTGATTTCTAACTGTTTGGTTTTATTTTAATGAATATAAGCAAAAATCTCTTCAATGAATCTTAAATGAAATCCATTAATAAGATAAAATAACTGTCATTTTATTCTTTACTTCCTCTTTAACTAAATACTTAAATTAGAAAAAAATAACAATCAAAGAGGAGAGTGATGGAAGAGTAAGTTTCAGTTGTTCCATTTTTTATTATACTCCCTCTGTTTCAAATCTTTTATTATACTCCCTCTGTTTCAAATCTTTTTATCTGTATTCTTATTTAGTTCCGTTAGACTTTCTAATTTAATATAATATTTTATTACATTAAAACTTAAATACTTGCACCCGGAGGGTGCATATATTTGCTAGTATATATATATATATATATATATATATATATATATATAATCAATACTAATGATATTATGGATGATTTGGACCCATAACTTAAAGTTTCATGGTTATGCAATCCTCAGATGAGTCAAATAGTTGACATCTTAAAAAGATCTCATTACTATTGATTATAAATCTGCTCTGCCTTATAGCATTGAGCACCTTTTCATGCCAATACTTTTCTCATTTATTCTCTATTCATTCTACACACACACACACACACACACACATATATATATATATATATATATATATATATATATATTCATTCAGTACAACTTTGATCCGTGCGATAAGCTGAGGAGCTGAAAATAGGTGTGGCCCTCGACCTCAAGCACAATTTCCCTGGTTTATCACTCGTGAAAAGAGGATAGACATATCCGTTGTCCGGCTGAGACCAACAAGAGGATACTCCGTCGAGTTTACTAATTCTTGAGAACAATCATATGTTTCTCATCATCATCATCATCATCATGTTGCGCTAGCGGCACCGATATTCCTGACAATCTTTAGCCAACCGTCCCTAAAATTCTTTTAGTCTAGTAATGGATCTGGTACTTATAATATATATATATATATATCATCATTATCATCATGTCGCGCAATTTGCACGGATATCCATAACGATCTCTCGCCAACCTTTCCTATCATTCATCGACTCTGGGAGCTCCCCCGCGCAGCAGCCCGCATCCCTACATAGTTGGTCAATGTAGGTCCTGGCTGGGCGGCCCACATTGGCGTGCCCATATTCTGGCTACAGTAGTACGTCGCTTACGATCTCGTCCTTGCTTCTCCAGCAGTGTCCTGGGTGTCTAGTCCGTCTTACTCGTATGGTTTGTGAGATGGGGGACAGGTGGCCATACAGTTGCTTTTTTGTGGGGTGCTGATTCCACGACTTACTCAGGACCGCTCGCAGCATTCTTGTGTAGCTCCCATCTAGCTTATTCTCAAGGCGCTTCGTTAGTTTCCAGGTGGTACAGCAATACAACAGTACCGACACAACTACAGCCTGGAAGAATTGTCTCTTTAGCTTATCGGGGAGATCGGATTTCCATATGACTGATAATTTGTTGGTGGCCAACCATGCCTTTCCTATTCGAGTGTTAACACACACACACACACGCACACACACACACATTATATATATATATATATATATATATATATATATATATATATATGAGCACAGTGTGTCGTTAACACTATCTCACTTGATGAGACAGTAATAAGCCAATATATACAGTATTATGAGGAGAGTTCTCAAAATAGCAATAATAATGATAAATAAATATATTAGCTTTTGGTATATATTTAATCACTTGGATGATTATCTGCTACCATTAGGTTTCATGCACGTTTAAATAGAGCAATCACCAGACAGGAAAAGAAAGAAAAAAATTGAAAAAAATGTACAAAAGAGATTGTGTCTTGGTGATTGCCCCCAGGATGTCCTCTACGCAGCATCCAGTATCCGCGCAGAACTGGTCAAGTGTATGTCTTTGCTGGACGGTCCACACCGCCCTTCTAATGTACTGGCTTCCACGGGAGAACGTCACTTCCGAATTCGTCCTTGCTTCTCCAGCAGTGTCCATTGTGTCTTGTTCTTCTTACTCGGAAAGTTTGTGTGATAGGTGGCAAGTGGCTGTAATGCTTCTCGTGGGTTGTTGTATCAACGATTTGTGTTATATAACCACTTCCCTTGGGTATACAATGGGGAGATAGGAGTGTGTTCTTAGGTGATTCTCTTTCGTCAACTGGCCATCTTTTTCTGGGGTGATTTCCTCCTCTGGTCAACACGGCTATTCTTGTTATATAGCGGCTTCAAATTTACGACGCTAAATTCGTGTATGTTATTACTGGGGTTTTCACTGTACCCAAAGCGATGTATGTTAGTAGTCGGTTACGACCGACTACTGGACTTCAATAACAACAGATACGTATGTACAAAGAGAGTACCCTTCTTTATCTTCTTCGGTGTATGGGTGGTGATGGCGCAGAACTTACAATGCGTGCCCGAGGGGTGGTTGCTGACGGGAGACGTGACGTGTCCTTTCGGCTGTCGGCTGGCGTCTCTGGGTCTGACTGCTGTCGGCCCGACTCTCTGGCTTTTTGTATTGACGACACGCCTAAGCATCTTTATATTTTGATCTGATAAAGGACGTTTGTTATATATTTCTTTATCTTCACCCTGCTCCCTTGACCGGAAAGCCTCGCTTTCGTCTTCCCCTTTTTTTAAATATATATTTTTATATTTCTCTTTGTCTTTTTTTTCCGGAAGCTTCGTTTTCCGGCCGAGGACAATACAACATTCTTATTCTATGCTGAGGTGGTCTCTGCTCATTTTTCTGTTTTTAATAATGAAGCAAGACTTTGTTTAGTTTTCAAAGACGTCTTTATCAAAACCCAAGCCAAACAGGATTTTACCGCGCGGTGAGAAGATGGCATACTTGGGATCAAACAGCCAAACTCTAACTAACTCTAAGTCAGTTCCCTTCCCACGCATTTCCTTTTGCCTATCGGAAATCAGCTAAAGGTGAAATTGTTGTCAATCACCTCTACAATGGTGTTGAAATTTTTGTGGATATAAGGTGTGTGCCAGATGTCCGCTTCTACTTATAGACTCGCCGACAACCATGTGACCAACTTCTTGTCCAATCACTGGCAGTGCTCTGCTGCTGATATTATTATTTATACTGGCCTTTTCTGGTCATACCTAAGTATTACTACTTGGATCTTCTTGGACGACGGAACATAGGATTCTATATCACGGGACTTATTCCCTTACCAAAGGATTCTATAACTCAGGACTTACTTACTTATTTACTTTAAGTTCTTTAACAACTGGCCAAGGATGGCGGCCAGATACTTAACAAATGGTTAATGGTAACTTTCCATTTACCTTACCGTTATTCAAATGTTATTACATATATAGTCATAATTCGTAGGCTACCCCCGAATTAGGTAACATTTGTTCAAGATTGCACACAGCATTCTTTTCCAGCTCCCAACTAATTCTAGTCGTTTCGCTAGGGTCCAAGTGGTGCAGTCGTACTTGTCAATACTCCCAAGTTCAGTCTGATCTGGAATGGTATTACCTGTTAGGGTTCCATCTATAGGTTTAATATCATTTGACTATGAGAAATCTGCATCCCTCAAAATTGGGAAAATGAAGTTTTCCATTGGAGGAAATGTTTTAGATTTTTTTAATTAAGAAGAATTATAGTAACGATATTTTCTGATTGCATGTTCTGTTCTTGGTCATAGTGATACAACTACAAAATGGAAGAATTGTCGTTTTAATTTGTCAGTGAGATCGGATTGAGAGTAGGGAGATTGTGAAACAAATGTTTATTTAAGGCTTTTTTACAGTTTACGCCATTTTTTCATTACAATGTAGTTTTTCTTGCAAATCTTATTAATGTTTGAATACTTGCAAGAATTCGCAGTGACATATTGAATTACACGTCGTTTTGATTAGAAGAAATTTGCATCTCCCAAAATTGGGAAAATGAAATTCTGCATTAATGGAAATGTATTAGATTCCTTTAATTTCGAAGAATTGCAGTAATGATATTTACTGATTGAATTTTGTGTTCTTGGTCATAAACTCAATAGTCATGTCTTGGGTATGATGTTAAACTGCATCTTGTGGTGAGGTTCCTATTCTTGAGGTTTTGGGAGTATGGAGTACCCCTTCAATGCCATTAATCTCAGGGTCTGTGAATTAAAGAGGGGATTTGATGCTAGATGCAGTGTTCCATTTCAGTTTCAAAAATAATCTCCCTAGTCTAGCATTAGGGAAATGGGGATAGACTCCCTCTGTGTCTGGCTGATAACGATATTTACTAATTGCATATTGTGTTCTTGACCATAGTGATAAATTTGATATTCATATCCTGGTGTTATATACTGGCTTCGAATTCACGACGCTAAATTCGTGTATGTTAGTAGTGGGTATGTTCCCAGTACCGAAAGTGATGTATGTAGTAGTCAGCCTTACCGACTACTGGACTTCAATAACAACAGATACGTATGTAAAATATAAGACCCGTGTTTATTTTTCTTCGGTGTGTGGTAGGTGAGGGGCGCAGAGCTTCACAATGGAAATGCCGGTGGCTAGCCAAGAGCGCAGTGTTCACAATGAGTGACCGAGGGGTGTTTTGTTGACGGGAGACGTGAAGTGTCCTTTCCACTGCCGGGCCGGCGTCTGTCGGCTTGACCCTCTGGCTTTTTGTATTGACAACACGCCTACATATTTTTATCTTTTTGATCTGATAATGGACCTTTGTTATATATCTCTTTATCTTCACCCTACTTCCTTGACCGGAAACTATCTGTTCCGCTTTCTCTTTCTTTTTAAATATATATCTTTCTCTTTCTCTTTGTCCCTCAGCCGGAAGTTCCATTTTCCGGGCGAGGACAATACAACACTGGATATGACGTTAAACTGCATCTTGGGGTGAGATTCCAATTCTGGAGCTTTGGGGAGTGTCAAGTATCTCTTCAATACCATTACTCCCAGGTCTGCTCTAGTCCAGAGTGTTAGTGCCTGTTAGGGTCCCATTTATGAGTCAAATAGGGCTGTTTAAAAATGATTCTTATTCATTAGACTGCGGCTGGTCATGTCAACCCCGAGAACCTATTTGATTGTCCTGACGCTATTACACCTTTAGCTGACCTGGACGCCGATTTACGATTGGCAAAAGGAAATGTGTGGAAAGGGAACTGACTTCGAGTTATCCACAGACACGTGTTTCGAGGTTTCACCTCTCATCAGTGTGGCTACACATTAACAAGAGAGAGAGAGAGAGAGAGAGAGAGAGAGAGAGAAAGAGAGAGATAAGTCTTTTCTGTCATGTATGTGCTAGACTGCGGTGACCGAGGGTCTTCGTTTCGTGGGCATGACGTTAAACTGCATCTTGTGGTGAGCTTCTAATTCTGAAGCTCTGGGGAAGGTGGACTACGCCTGGTTATTACTCCCAAATTCACTGATCCGTAGTGGTAGTACCTGTTAGGGTTCGATTTATGGGTTTAATCGACAAAAAGGATTTTTTTAAAATATGTTTAAGGAAAATGAGTTTTAGAAAAAGTGAATACCCAATCATTATGATTAAAAAAAACCTATTCGGCATAAAATATCTCAAGGGTTGACATGTCGTAAAACCAATCAAAAAACCAACCAGCCAACCAACCTCCATTCATTCTCAACAGCAATTTTAACAATGATTTTGGTTATAGATTTCTTGAAAATTTTTTTACTACTATTTAATCATGACATCGCCAAATTATCCCTCACGAACTCAGCGCAAGAATAGCATACATTTGATCTATGCGGTAAAATGGGGGTGCTGATGGTAGATCTAGTGCTGAACATCAGTCACAAAAACAATATCCCTGAACTAGCGCGAGGGAAGACGTGATAGACTCCCTCAGTGTCTGTCTGATACCGACAATAGGTCACTCTGCCGACTATACGGCTATTTTTATATAGTATGTACGCTGAGAGAGACACTCAGAGTAGAAAGTCTTGTGCCAAAGTTGGACCAGAGTACAACCCAAGTGAAGCTTGGGTACCCGAGTGCACGTTTGAAGCACATGTGGAAGGGTCACGGGAGTGCAGAATCGATAACAGGAACACAGAAAACTTTACAATGGAAAAGATTTGACAGTATGATCGTACGTGAAAGCACCAAGTGACGTTTAAACGTGACATCCGGGGAAATCTCAAGTAACGTCAGAGGAGTGTCGAAAAGACACACACACTCACACACACATATACACCCTTCTCTCTCTCTCTCTCTCTCTCTCTCTCTCTCTCTCTCTCTCTCTCTCTCTCTCTCTCTTGTGACCGTCTCAAACCGATCTCATTCGATCATCGTTGTCATCACGCCAAACCCTTCGTCAGGAGATAATCCGCACAAAATAAAAGAACTGAGATTATATTCCTAAAAAAGTTTTGTGTTTTCTTCTAAGAATAAACCGGAGCCCAGTCGGGTGGGGCTTAGAATATACAGACATCAGCAGTCCATGACATGCAACACTCTACTTCGACCCTTACTTAAGCTAGACGGGCAATCGGAGAGGTCCACTCCGATCAATCGACTGGTCACGTCAAGCCCTAGCATCTATATGGCAAGCTCCAACGCTGTCAGGCTAATATCGGGAATTATTTTTATATTATTTTAAGCGAGAAGAATAAGTTATTTAGGACAGAAATGTCAACCACACCGGCCGCGGGTCGCATACGACCAAGTACAGCAAGTACAGTTAGGATCCACACGCCGTCTTTGCCCTCTTTTACAATACCCCAGGTAAAAGCACGGCGCTTAAAGTTTTTAAGTGCCATGCTTGGCCAGTTGTAAATGGCTTAAAGAAAGTCCTATGTCATGGAATCCTTTGGTGATCCTTTGGTAATCGTATAAGTCCTATCCTGCGTATTGGTAAAGGTCCAGTGATTTAATCCTAAGTCCTTCATCAAAGAACGCTGTAGTAATTATGACCAGTAGGGTGGGTTAAGTATTGTATCAGCCTCAGAGTACTGCCAGTGATTGGCCAAGGAATAGATCACAGGATCTCGCCTAGCCTATAAGTATGGGCGAGGATCTAGCACACACCTTATATACTAGAATTTCTCAACACTTTACAATATCCCAGGTTTTTAAAAAGGTTTTTTTTCCAACAATTCTTGGGCGAAAACGGTCATTTATTTTCATTAGAGGAATTACCTGTCTCTCACCTCTTCCTTTGGGTTGTAGAAAGAGTAGGCTAACTCAGTCAATGAAAGGGATTGAGTCTTTCCTCTTGCCTTCCGCTTTAAACCAACATATTGCTATAATTGAAAGTGACAATGACACTTGTATATTTTATTATTCAAAGTCGACTAGTAATATTCTTTTTTTTTTATTTAAAAAAATAATATTTTTAGATATATATTCATTGGCTTTTAGTTGATAATAAAGAAATTAATGATAGCAATTATCACTTTGTTCTGTTAATGTAGAAGAAGGATTTAAAGGCTTTGTTGTCATGTGCGGCCCTCATGACAGACATATGTAATCCATTCAGCGGTAAGGGGCAACTTACTTTGACATGCTTGGTGTAGGTCATCTCTTCCTTTTGTTCCCTTGTGGTTTTATTTTTGTCCTTCCGGAAACTCCTCTCTGTACTTATTATTATTATTATTATTATTATTATTATTATTATTATTATTATTATTATTAATAATAATAATAATAATAATAATAATAACAATAATAATAATTATAATAATAATAATAATAATAATAATAATAATAGCAATCATCACTTTATTCTGTTAATGTAGAAGAATCTAAAGACTTTGTTGTCATGCGTGACCCTCATGACAGATTAATGTAATCCATGCGTCCCTAAAGGGATACTCAGTCTGACATACCTGATTTAGGTGATTCAATTTAAGGTTTGGAATGACTATCAAACAGACATTGCAGTTTCGTGTATATAGACTTTTTGACATGTTGAAAATTAGAGTTTTTAAAACCACTCAAAAGAAAGATTTTAAAATTCGAAAATCAATTCCTCTTTGCACGCATTTTTTTAAAATTGATGAAGTGGGTTTTTTTTTTTTCAACTAATTTATTTTGTCTTGGATTTTCTTTCACTTTTTAAATTATATTTTCTTTGGTCGCATCGCACCCAGGTCGTTATTTCTCGGAAAACGAGTAACAGGATGTCTTGTAAACGATAATTAACTGACATTGCCTAACAGGAGCATTGTTATCCGTTCCAGCTGCGTTAATGTTGGGAGAACAATCATTATCACAGAAATCTACATCACACCTGAAACTCATCCAATCTATCAACTTCGATCTTTTCTGCGTAAAAAAGAGGACGTGAGTTCGAAACTTTATTCGCTCCAGCCTTCTTCAGTTATGTAACCATTGACATATAGCCATTGTTGGCAGTGTAGCGTTAGTTTCGTATTTGCCTGGGAGAGTTGTCTGTCTGGTTTAGTTTGCTGGTGCCCGCTAGGGGGCTATAGTATTTAAGCGCCGGGTTCAAACCCTTTCGGCCTCTTTTCCTGTTGCTGATACTACGAGACACATGGGTTAGTTAATGTCTACCCCATCTCGTTGGGGCGTTCCCCCCCTCTTACATTACTGTAAGTGAATATACACAGCATGGACTATCCCTAGTCTCATGTCTGTTGCTTTTATATGTTATCTTGTACCATTCATGAATGTGTATTTATCTGTCTACATGTAACTTGTTTTACCTTGTACTTTGTATCACGTCATATCCATGTGCTGTACTATATTAAAGGTTTTGTCTGTTAACCTTCGTCGGAGTTTTGTATTCAAAGTATATATAACTTTGAACCTTTCTTACAGCAGCATAGAATAAAGATATCCATCCATGAGTATCAACATGATCAGGATCAGCTCAACATTCCAAAAGTTTATGCATGACTAAGAGGAGTCCACTATTAGCTGCATGCATTAAGGGAGATGCATGAAACCTGTCCATAGAATTAAGTTTGGCTCCATGTTCTACTAAATGATCAATGCACTGGACTATATTACTTTCTTCTTTAACACTCATTGGGCACTTATCTTTTTGTTTTTACTTTCTTGTTATGTTTTGTATCCCACGCTGTCGTAAAAATGATAAACCTCGTGTTTTTTGGACAGAATGAAATAGAATTTAGTAAAAGAAAGTAAAAGAAGGCTTATTATAAAAACGTATTTTGGAAGTTTATTTTTAACGCTTAAACCATAAACAGCGGCGGAAGGAAACACCACCTATTGTGCCATTGGTAATAATATATCCGCCTTGACACCTTGTTAACACGTGTTCGTATCTGATGAGTCCTAAGAGATTTTCTGTAGGCATCCATAATACAAACAGGATATATAACAAATTATCACATATCTCTCCCTTGCAATATAGATCCGATTCTAGACGTCTACGGAGTGTGGCGTACCAATTCATTGCCATTACTCCAAGGTGTACTTTGTGGTGGTAGCTCCAAAATTAGCCCCTCACCTTTAGATGAGGTTTAACATCATGCCCAGCACAAAGACCTTCAGCCATCGCCTTCTAGCACATGTATGATAAAAAGGGTTGGGGATTTGCCAGGAGAACAATACGGTCAGAACAATCCTATAGATATTAGAGCTTGACATGAATAGAATCGATGGGGGCTTCTCCGATTACCTGTCTAGCCTGGTAAGTGCCAAAGGGGTGTGTTGCATGTCATGGAATGCTCAGCCACCAGGATTCCATCTTTAAGGATCCATGGGTCGACACCTACGACCAAGAGGTGACTCCATTGGGCTTGTCTTACCCCTCTGCAAATATCAGTCAGTAATGTGAGAGAAAAAATCGTGTATTTAGACAGCGAACAAACAATAAATATATATATAAGATTTTGGGATGTTTGTTTATTTTTAGAAGCATTGGTGAACAAAAGTATATATTAATATTTATATTTTTGCTTGAAGGCAATTACAATGCGCATATTGCATAAAATTCGATAATTATAGAAGATAAATAATATTGACAAGTGAATCTCGCAAAGAATTACTCGGCGTGTAAAACATCGTACAGCAGCTGTTTCGACTTTATCAAGTCTCATCAGCGATGTATACTAACGATCTCCCTTCCGACAGAAGTCGAAACCGGGACTTCAGCAGGATAGTCAGAAACTATACTGCCTCGGCCACCGATACAGCACCGAGAAATTCCTGTGAAATTAACTTGTCAATGATACTGGGACGTCTCTACCATATGAGGCAAGGGAACGTATTAAGTAAACAACAAACACGGTGCTTTATGCTCTTCGGCGAAGGAAATAAGATTTTGAGATGTTTGTTTATTTTTAGAAGCATTGGTGAATAAAGTATATATTAATATTCATATTTTTGCTTGAAGGCAATTACAATGCGAATTGAACCAACCTAACAAAGGTAACGATTTCTGGGTTCCTTAATTCGTCACAGAAGTTGGTGAATTTTTTTTAAGTTATATAATTAACTTATTAAATTCACTAAATTTTTAAATAGATACAGATATCAACAACAGAATCTAAGAATTTTACTGTTCAAATTCGGATAGTTTCATACATTTATTCTTGGTATAACTAGAATTAAGGGTCGGTTTAGCTCTGTCAGTAGATCATCGGTCTGGTCATCGCAAGCTTTCGATACCGGTCCCCGCCAAATCAGCGTATGAGTAGTCCACCAAGCAAAAAATATCCCTGGCCTAACGCTAGTGAATAGGGGATAGACTCCTTCGCTGCCCGGATGATAGCGAAAATAGGCTAATCCTCCAAATCAGCCAACTTATAACTAGAATTACGAAGGTGAGTCAAAATAATGCCGTTTTCTTTATTTCATGTGAAGTTTTAAAAAAACAAAAACTAAGGCCTACATTGAGATCCTAAATGAGGCTCCGAGCAAGAATCCGACAAGTAGGATCCAACATGCCAATCGACAATGCCCTCTTTCTGCATGACAATGCTCGACCAGACACAAGCATCAAGATAAGGGAGAAAATCGCCTCCTCCATACTCACCAGATTTAGAGCCTTCAGACTATTAACTCTTTGGCCGCATGAAAGAGGGTTTGAGAGGCAAACATTATTCCAGTGACCAGGGAGTACGATTTGTTGTGAAGAACTGGATCAACGAACACTCAACAGAATTTTACGGGGCAGGGATACATGCTCTCATTCGAAGGTGGAATATTGCTATGGAGAGAAACAGTGACTATGCGGAGAAGTAGGGATGTGATCCACAGAGGACCAGCTTCATTTTGATGTATGATACATGTTCCTTTGTTGGTAAATATACCTGTCCTAAACAAAATGGCATTATCTTTTGACACATCTATGGGGAGAAGTAGGAATGTGATCCACAGAGGACCAGCTTCATTTTGATGGATGATACATGTTCCTGTGTTGGTAATTATACCTGTTCTAAACAAAATGGCATTACGTTGTGACTCACCTATGTGGAAAAGTAGGGATGTGATCCACAGAGGACGAGCTTTATTTTGATGTATGATACATTTTCTTTTGTTGGTAATTGTACATGTCCTAAACAAAATGGCATTACCTTTCGACTCACCTATGGGGAGGAGTAGGAATGTAATCCACAGAGGACCAGCTTCATTTTGATGTATGATACATATACATGTGTTGGTAATTATACCTGTCTTAAATAAAATGGCATTACTTTTTGACTCACCCTCGTATAAATGTTCAATTTCTATGTTCTGATTCGTTGTGTAAACACAATTCTGTGGGAAGAAATGGAAATGATTGCTGAATGAGATTTTTTTGTTTTGTTTATTATGCATTTAGGAGAATATTACCCTGATCCATTTCACTTGAGTTCATGACAGATAACGAAATAAACATCCTCCTATCACATTTTCCCCGTCAACCAATAAATTAAGTATTTGCTCGGCACGATACTTAATTGATGAGATTCTTCACTAATACGCCATGTCATATTGCTTGTTATTTACCGCCCGCAAAACATACAAAAAAAGTCCGATCTTGAATATTAAGTGATAGAAAACAACCCTTATCCCTGTATCTATCTGTCTGTCGGTCTATCTATCTACCTGTGTTTGTTGATATCTGCAGCTATCTGTCTATCATAAGTGTGGGGGCCTTGTTTACTCGGTGATTGTGTGGATGAAGAAAATCCGAGTTTTGTATCGCACAATTTAAATGTATAAGACTACGGAAATGTAGTTTCCGTAGAAAACAAAAGAAGAAGACAAAAATGATACAATAAACAACTTTATATACATTAGTTTGTAAGTAATGTGTAAATGCAAAAATATAATATACGCTTTTCGGTACTGTCCGCTGGTCGAGGCACCTGTCGTAGGTGTTTCAACACATTTATCGTAGATAACAGAAGCTACTGCATGTATTTACCCAACCCATCCATCCGTCTAGCCTAAGTAAGGGCCAAAATGCATTGCTGCATGTCATGGACTGTTCAGACACGGGGATTCCGTCCTGTTGTATCGCGAGGGGAAAGATACACATAAGAATGGTGTGCTTAACACATTTATTAAGCAACAGCATCCATTGTCAAACGGATACATACAGACACAGAACAAATAAGTACAAACAATTAAAAAAGACTAAACTTACACTAAATAGAGGAGGGTCAGTTCGGTATAGCCAACGTAGTAAAGTCAGTATGAATATTATTCAGCTAGTTAATACACTTTAATCATAGGTTATTTTATGGCTATGAGCCAGTCCATTTGGCTCATAGTGTTGAAGGGGTGTTAGCTACTCTACAACACACAGGTCACCAGCAACGGCTAACAGGCGGCTCCATTCTGCTGAGGAGCAGTGGGTGTATTTTACAGCACAAGCCGATCTTGCTTGGTAAATATTTATTTATATATTTATATATTTATTTATATATATTATTGTAACCATATGTTACATTCTGCTCGTGCGGAGGGGTTGGTAAATATATCTACTAATACTAGCATTAGAAAAAGTGGAACGAAAATGTCTGTGTATTTGTATGTGTGTGTGTGTGCGTGGTAAATTCGAAATTAGTTTTCTATCCAATAAACCACGGTGGTATACCCTCATCCTGCCACAGGAAAAAACGTTAAGACATTAGCTTGACGTAGCTACAATTACCAGTTGCCCAAGTTTATTTGCACCACACATGGGACAGTTTAAAATGTGGGTGGTACTTCATTCCCACCCTATATTTAGTTTGTTTCATATTACTGTTAAGGGATGGTCGATGGAATGTTCTTCGTTGTTGTTTCAGCTTATTTCTAATTGTGATACACTTGCTTTCGATAAATCAGGATCATTACATTATTATTTTGAAACATTTTTATGTCTGCTCATATCCTTAATTTTCTTTATCTTTCATTTTCAATGCGTAATTCGGAAAGCCATTATTATTTATTGCTTGTTTTATGACATTAAGTTCATTGTATATATATATAATATTTATATATATTGTATCAATATATATAAATATTTACTCACACGCTCACTCATTCAGCACTTAAGTCTATAAATAAAAAAAGAAAACATATTTATGTTTTTTTTATGTATTTGTTTGGTAACAAAAGTTTTATTTTTGAACTGATTTTAATCGAGCATTTCATATGTGCTACCAGACATACTTAATATTTAGACTGAAAATGCTAGTCTAGGTTTGTTCACATCATCGGGGCAGCTGAGTAATTGGATCAACTTAGTCTCTTCCTGTTATGAGCCACTTGACCCAAATTCTCTGGATATAGAAAACAGAAAAGAAAATCTATTCCCTCGTGAACCCACACATAGATACATACACGCGTGCGCACACACGTACGCATAGAGGCAGAGATACACACAGAGACATACTTATATAGAATCATTCAAAGATAAAAACACCCAAAGATACACATACACACACAAACACACACACACACACATATATATATATATTTGATCCAAAGATCGGGTGAAAAATTCCTTACGGCGTAGAAGTTTTTCAATTCTCGTAAGCTGCAGGGTTCAATGCGTTCTTTTATAGAGTCCCAGAGCAAAATTATATTAGCAAAAAATAACATTTAGTTTGGTAGCATTATAGACTATTTCTGGGAATCTAGAGAAATTATATTTCGGTTACCATCATCAGACTCAAACCGAAAGATAATTTCTATAGGTTCCCTGAAATAGTCTATAATGCTTTCAGCATAATATATATAGTTTTTTTTTCTAGAAAAATCAAAAATATTCAACACCCGAGATTTACTAACGGCTCTGTATCGTTAAGCGTCCTGAAAGTGAATTTAAAAAAGTTCTTTTCGAACAATTTTTAAAATTCTCCGTTTTTCTCCAACGATTTTTTAGTTGGAAATAAAGTTTCACTCTGATGAGGGTCGAATTTTCTCTGTGTACGGAATATTTTTACATTTTTTCTATCATTATTATTTCATTTAATTTGTTTATTTGATAATAATAATAGTTTGAATAGTGTACACATAAATAAACTGACCGAAACACATGTGTAAGTGATATTGATTAAATTCAATCTTTATTATCCATTCTGTATTTTCTTTTCTTTATTCATTCTTTATATATATATATATATATATATATATATATATATATATATATATACCAACCCCTGCGCATGATTTTGATATGACACATGGTCAATTTCTTAAGCAGAGTTTAACAGGTTTAAATTCTGAGTTTTCCTTCTCCTAGACTGGTTACCTAGCTAAGATTAACGACCACTGTCTGTCCTACTATTTATCCATAGCTGGAGGGAGATTAGTTGGATTCTTACCTTTCCCAAGCGTATTAGCGCTATGTGAAATGCAAATAGCCTCGTCCAAGATTTGAACTCGTGTTGACGAGTCTATTTCCCACGACGCTAACCATTATACCACACGTTCATACACATATATACACATATATACACACGCATATATGTGCACACAGATTCATCCATACATAGATATAAACACAAATACACACAGGAACATATAGATACATAGACACAGATACTCACATATATGTATGCACGCACACATAGAGGCAGCTATATACAGATTAGTAGACACATACACACACACAGATACACGCACATACACACACACACACACACATATATAATATATATATATATATATATATATATATATGAGGTTAAGTAAACAAACAAATGTGTTTATTTTCATATGGCTTTAAGCTGACAATTTTGGAGGATATGTGCTTAATTGAAGTCATACCTAATTTTGAAAATTAATTAGTTAATAATTAATGAATTTAGGCGGACATATATGTTCAAATATAAGGCTAAAGAAATCGAGAAAATGTCAATCCCTGAATCTACATTTGGACCTATTAGGTCTCATCAGCAAGGTCGAAATGTACATTCAGGGATTGACATTTTCTTGATTTGTTTAGCCTTACATTTGAACATATATGCCCGCCTAAATTCATTAATTATTAACTAATTAATTTTCAAAATTTGGTATGACTTCAATTAAGCACATATCCTCCAATATATATATATATATATATATATATATATATATATATATATATGCACACATAGAAACACACTTATATAGAAACACTCAGAGATACAAACACACACATACATACACAGATATACTCATAGATATTAACACTGATTCATTCACGCATACATATACACACACATACATACAGGGATACATACACACATACACACACAAATATATATACAAGCAGAGGATATACACACATATATACGCTCAAATATACATACAGGCACGGACAGAGACTCAGACATATGTACACACACACACACACACACACACACACACATATATATATAAATATACGCAGGTATATACATGCATATATAGATATCTTCAGAGATACGCACAGATATACCCACAGATAGATACGCATAGATTCACACACACTTATATATACACACAGAAATACACAGGGATTCACACACATAGACTCATGCATAAAGATTTACACAGATACAGACACACATATATATATATATATATATATATATATATGTGTGTGTGTGTGTGTGTGTGTGTGTGTGTGTGTGTAATGTTGTAAAAATTGAAAAAACATAAATGATGTTTATTTATCCTACGTTGCAGTGTTTCGGTCTGTTTCGATAGACCTTCATCAGGGCTTTCATTGGTTTTAGGAAAAAATATATTATTGATGTAAACAAATTCTGTGAGCCTCTGTTTTTGTGGCGTGGCTGATTTTTTTATCTTCAAATGTAAGGAAGAAAAATACATGCTTAAAATAGCTGACTAACGTCGGCGTCTCAATTTAAGCTAAGTGACATAATTTGTCCCGAAAATCTTGGAAACTAATTTTTAATGAATGGAAAACTTTTATATTCTACGTCGGCGTACCTGTTTATATTACGTGATGTGTGTGTGTGTGTGTGTGTGTTTGTGTGTGTGTGTGTGTGTGTGTGTGTGTGTGTAGTTTAAATTAAGACGCCGACGTTAGTCAGCTATACTAAGCATGTCTTTTCTTCCTCATATTTGAAGATCAACAAAAACAGTCACACAATAAAAACAGCGGCTCGCAGACATTTGTTTACATCAATATTTTTTTTTAACCAGCGAAAGCACTGATGAAGGTCTATCGAAACAGATTGAAACACCGCAACGTAGGCTAGATATACATCCTTCGTTAATGAAATTTATGTTTTTTCAATTTTTACAAAATTACACACACACATACGCACACACACAGACATTTGTTTACATCAATAATTTATTTTTTTCATTTAACCAACGAAAGCCCTGATGAAGGTCTATCGAAACAGACCGAAACACTGTAACGTAGGCTAAATAAACATCATTCGTTAATGAAATTTGTGTTTTTTTTTTTCAGTTTTTACAACACTACACATTGTCGGATTTACTTCCACTTTATATATATATATATATATTTGTGATAAAAAAAGTACTTAAATACCATGGGTATCGTGGTTATGGACCATTTCCACTCGTGGGTATCTAGGGTGAAAATGGTCCATAACCACGATACCCATGGTATTTAAGGCCTTTTTATTCACAAATAAATTTGCTCTATTTACAATAATTAAACATTGAGCTCTCATACGGAACCTGAACTCTACAACAAACTGCTGTTAGAAAATATGACCAGCCTAGAATCACATTGTACCAAGAAACTTGGTACCACACCAAAGAATGTATATATATATATATATATATATATATATATATATATATATATATATAGTGTGTGTGTGTGTGTGGGATGGTCACTGTTTCAGCTTTTGCTGGAACGGTGTACCAAAGGCTGTATTATTGGTAGAGTGCTCAATATAAAATAGAGCTGTTATATAATATAAGATAAATATATAAAGGTTTTACATATCTATTTATTTGGTGATAAAGGAACATTCACGTCCATATTGGTTTCCTGCGAGGCAATCGTCAGGTGAAGATGTTACAAATGTAACAAAGGCATTTGTAACATCTTCACCTGGCGATTGCGTCGCAGGAAACCAATATGGTCGTGAATGTTCATTTGTCACCAAATGAATAGATATGTAAAACCTTTATATATTTATTTTATTATAATATATATATATATATATATATATATATATATATATATATATATATATAGAGAGAGAGAGAGAGAGAGAGAGAGAGAATTATATATCTATAAGTAAATAGTGCTCAATATCGTAGACAGAAAATGTATATCTAAGTTATGGATATGAAGTCAACAGCGCTCGGTTACTGACAGTTTATCCCCTATTTTATTTTGAAATCAAGAGAAAAGGAGAGAAAGAGGACATAAATTACGTGCCTGCAGGAATTCAGGTGGTTTGAACATTGCATAGGCGAAGAATTTTCAGTAATCAAGCCTCGTTGATTTCATGTCCACGTTAGCCTAACTTATATATATATATATATATATATATATATATATATATATATATATATATAGGGGGGCGCATGCGCGTAATTTACCTCCTCTTTGTCTTCTTTTTCTCTTTTTCTTTCTTACAGGCATAACATTTCCACTTGACCCGCATATTAGATTGAGTAGTTCCATATATCGCTGCGCTGGTCATTTTCTGTGTTCATGTGAAAAACAGAAATTCAAATGATGATTATCAAGCCGAGATACAATTCGCCATATTGGACACCGCTAAGTCAAGGCCCGCTCACCCTTAGGAAGATCTGCGCATGTCCGGTTCAAATGACTATTAACATGCAACATTTTTCTTGGACACTTCATTTTCATGCATTCAATGCCAATGCCATTGGCAACTGCAAAGGTTTCATGGGAGCCAAATTGTCACGGCGGGAAAACTGGACAGAACTGTTAAAAAAAATGTAGGTTAGTAAATGCCTATTGATATGTTACCGGAAAAGGAGAAATCCCAACCTCCGACTCTGGCACAGTTTACACATACTCTTAAGTACAATGCAAAGAGGAGTGCAGTACAATACTGGGTGCATCAAAATGCATAGCCCATCGATCTTACTAGCAAAATAAAAAACACTACCCGGGCGATGTAAAAATAAATTTTTGAAAGATATTGCTTGAGGAGGTGGAAGTTAAAAATTAAATGTCGGAGAGTTTGAACCATAAATAATGAAATCATCAAATTTATTAAAGGAGTAAAAAAAACAAAAAAAAAACAATTTGAAATCGAAACTAAGTTCTATTAACTTTGAATATCTATTTAAAAATAAAACAAACTATATATGAATATATGATACTGGGGATGTATCTATTAGAAATTGTTTTAAAAAACAATGAGGACTGTCTAATGTTGTATGCTCAACTTTTGAGTGTATTTATTCTATGTTATGACGATTTTGGGTAATGTGACGTAAGCAGTGACGTAGTTTTTGTTACAGACAAAAACCGGAAGCGAATCTCCATTATTAATTGATATCTCGCACTTTGACACTTACTCAAGCTAGAAGGTCGGTCGGTCGGTCGGAGAGGCCCCCTCTGAGAAATTAGCTGGTCACGTCAAGCCCTAGCATATGCTTGATCCAACGGTATTGCTCTTATATCAAACCCTAACCTTTTATCATATATATATTTACCAAACTCTCCACACGAGCAGGATGTGACACAAGGTCAATTTCTTAAACGGAGTTTAACAGGTTTAAATTCAGAGTTTTCCTTCTCCTAGATTGATTACCTAGCCATGGTTAAATAGCCCAGTCTGCCCTGCTATTTACTCAGGGTTGAAGTGGTAATTGGATTCATACATTTCCCAAGGGTATTAGCGCAATGTGAAATGCAAACAGCTTCGACCAGGAAGTGAACTCGGGTCGACGAGTTCATTTCCTACGATTCTAACGATTAGACCACGCGCCTCTACCCTTTTATAATATATGAGATAGAAATCGGTGGCGTCCTGGGTATGGCATTAAACAACATGTAGGGGTGAAGTCCCAATTCTCAAAATCTGTGATGTGAGGAGTAATCCTTCATCGCCATTACTCCCAGGTCCACTTTGTTAGGGTTCTATGTATGGGTCATTTAGATTTTAAAAATTTGTGTTTTTAAATGTGTTTAAAATGATTTACAAATACCCTAGTAAAATGTCTTCGGCAAAAATCAAGCCAATAAGGTTTCTGTCAAGATAGAGATTGAATCCGCATAAAGGCAACAGGCATTTTTGTCTAATAGACAGTCGGACAACCAGCCAAATAGTATAGACTAGCCATGATCATCTCTATTCAAAGTCTTTGTTAACTATATTTGCTACAACTATTATCAATTAGGAAGCGCGTGGTGTAATGTTTAAAGTCATGGGCAATGGATTCGTCGCCCCGAGTTCAAATGCTGGACGTGCCAGTTGCATTTCACTTAGTGCTAATACCCTTGGGAAAGGTATGAATCCTACTCTCTCTCTAGCTATGGGAAAATAGCAGGGCAGACTGGGATCTTTAATCTTGGTTAGGCAACTGGTTTAGGAGAAGGAAAACTCTGAATTCAAACCTATTATACTCCGCTTAAGAAATTGATCTTATATATATATATATATATATTTATATATATATATATATGTATATGCTACAACTTGTCATCCGAGATTTTTTTTCCCACCGAATATTTTCTGAACGATTTTGGCCATTTCATCCGATTCTATGTCCATTAGCTCCTCCACTTTATCTCACCAATCCAAGCTGAAATTTACGACGTAATGAGAATATATTTATTTACCAACCCCTCTGCACGAGAAGGATGTGACACAAGGTCAATTTCTTAAGCGGAGTTTAGTAGGTTTGAATTCAGAGTTTTCCTTCTCCTAGACCGGTTGCCTAACCAAGGTTAAAGAGCCCAGTCTGTCCTACTATTTTTCCATAGCTGGAGGGAGAGTAGGATTCGTACCTTTCCCAAGGGTATTAGCGCTAAGTGAAATGCAATTATCACATCCAGGATTTGAACTCGGGGCGACGAGTCCATTTCCATGACTTTAACCGTAATGAAAATATAAGAGTATATTTATTACCTTACAAGTAAGATGAGTCAACAATATTTACAAAACCTCCTGCATTTAAGCATATTTCGCACCTGTCTTTTTCCCATTATTCTTTTATCTACATCTCAGGTAAAACTTTGGTGCTCAGATAAGACTTTCCAATTCATTGAAAACTTTGATTTATCTTTTCTTTGAAATATCTTATTTTGAAACCAAAATATAATAAAACAATAATTACACACCCCGCAAAAAACCGGTTGCTGATAATAATCATTTCTTTAACGGTAAACTAACCTTTTCTAAATTCCCAAGCATTAGATTTCTTTTTAATTGCATCATGATAATCGTTTAATTCGTCATAGCCTCTTTAATATGGCAACGTAACTAGGAACGCCAATTTTATCAAAATAGAAAAAGAAAATAATAAAATTACTAGGTTGTGTCAAATGTTTGTTACTCATCATATTTGTTTATATAGCTTTGAGCACGGCCTTGGAATACAAGGATTTAGGCTTACATTAATATTTTTTTAATGCGTCATGGTAATCGTTTCTTTCGTCAAAACCTCATTAATATGGCAACATAATTCGGAACGCCAATTGTAACAAAAAAGAAAAAAAAGAGAAAATAATTGAATCACTAGGGTGAGTCAAAACGTTTCTGTAATACAATCCGGAATTTCCAGATGGTTTTGCTAATGTCCTTAAGGTAATAAACCACACTGGACTGTGAGATGCCGAACTCGCATGATACTCTTCAAGTGCTACTCACCGGATTTTGTATATTTAGCTTGGGGCACGGCCTTGGAATCCACGGTTTTAGGCCTAAATTAATTTGTTCAGTCATTAAGGTTCTGGCGATACAGAGCGAATTTTCTTTTTAAATGCGTTATAGGAATCGTCTAATATTAAGACACAATTTGGAATCGACCTTACTAATTGTTGTAGGTGACTCACCTATGACACGAACATGGACTTACCCAAAGGGTACATATGTGGCAGAGTAAAACTACTCAGTCGAGTAGTTCTAGAAACACCTGTCCTTCGGGACGGGGGTCCACTGAACTGCTAAATTAATAGCGTCGATCCCAGATGCCTGCCTCATTGCACTTAAAGAGGCTGAGCTCGGATCTACGCAATTTTTCTCCTACCACCCCATGAGTCTCGGCTTGTGGGTGGTGCCCACATAAAACGGCCTTGTGCCATATCGTGTGTATGTGGGACACATGTAAATACCAGTAGTTCTAGAAACACCTGTCCTTCGGGACGGGGGTCCACTGAACTGCTAAATTAATAGCGTCGATCCCAGATGCCTGCCTCATTGTACTTAAAGAGGCTGAGCTCGGATCTACGCAATTTTTCTCCTACTACCCCATGAGTCTCGGCTTGTGGGTGGTTCCCACATAAAACGGCCTTGTGCCATATCGTGTGTAAGTGGGACACATGTAAATAGGAGTAGTTCTAGAAATAGTCTTCGTGTATGCTGAACAAGGAAACCCTTCCATTGTATGTGATATTTATTGCTGAATACAATCTGTTCTCTACATTTTTATACCCGTGTTGAGTTATTATTTATTGACCCTTTAATAGGTCATAACACTTTCTTTCTTTCATTCTTTCTTTCATTCTTTCATTCTTTCTCTCTCTTTCATTCTTTCGTTCATTCTTTCTTTCATTCATTCTTTCTTTTTCTTTCTTTTTTTCTTTCTTTCGTTCATTCATTCTTTCTTTTTTTCTTTCCTTCATTCATTCATTCTTTCTTTCATTCATTCATTCATTCATTTTTTCTTTCTCTCTCTCTTTCATTCATTTTTTCTTTCTTTCTTTCTTTCTTTCTTTTTTTTTTCTTTCTTTCATTCATTCTTTCATTCTTTCTTTCTTTCTTTCTTTCATTCTTTCTTTCATTCTTTCTTTTTTTCATTCATTCATTCTACTCAGGCCGAGTAGTTCTAGAAACAGTCTTCGTGTATGCTGAACAAGGAAACCCTTCCATTGTATGTGATATGTATTGCTGAATACAATCTGTTCTCTACATTTTTATACCTGTGTTGAGTTACTATTTATTGACTCTTTAATAGGTCATAACAATTATGTAGAATTGTGTAATTAGAATACATTTTTAAGGATATTTACAGGACACATCACGTGGTTAGCAAGCTGATATTTGCAGACCATTGTTAGTTAGTTCGATTCTCATTGGACGCCCTCTACTTTTGCCTCATCTAAGCTAAGCTTAGTAAATAACTATATGGATATTTTGTAATTGTTTATTCGTCTTCATTGGTAGATATACAAACTGTTTTTGATACCAAATTTGGTAAGCAGATGTACTGACATCGGCAGAAATTTGTAATGTATATTTTTGTAACTCATGGAGAAATGTGGGCTCTTAACACATACTTGTCATCATCATCTTGTCTCGCTGTCAGCGCGGATGTCCATGACAATCTCTCTCCATCCGTCCCTATTGCTCATCATTCTCGAGAGGTCCTCTATGTAGCATCCTGTATCCGCACAGAGCTGATCAATGTACGTCTTTGCTGGTCGGCCAACACTGACGTGCCCATGTGTTGGCTTCCACAGGAGGACGTCGCTTATGAGTTCGTCCTTGCTTCTCCAGTAGTGTCCTGCGTGTCTTGTCCGTCTTACTCGATGTTTTGGGTGATATGTGGTAGGTGGCCGTACAGTTGTTTTCTCGTAGGGTGTTGTTTCCACGTCTTGTTCAGGATCACCCGCAGCATTCTTATGCAGCTCCCATCTAGTTTATTCTCTAGTCCTTAGTTAGGGTCCAGGTGGTGCAGCCATACAGCAGTACTGATACGACAACGGCCTGGAAGAACTGTCTCTTTAACTTGTCTGTGAGATTGGATTTCCATATGACCGATAATTTATTTATTATCGGTCATATGGAAATCCAATCTCACATACTTGTACATACATAATTATCCCGATCATATTTCTCTTATGGCAGACCCGCAAGCCTTTTTTCATATATGGACTAGAAGTCGGTGAGTGAGGGTCTCGGTGATTGCCACTTCTTCACAGAAGAAAGCCATTTTTACAGACAGGCACTTCGGTTCTGAGCACGCACATGGCTTAGCGGTCCCGTCCTTCTTTTATGCGTCTTGTCACACAGAGTGTCCTTTTTATGACGTTAAATTGCATCTAAGGGTGTGACTCCAATCCTGGAGCTCTGGAAATCTACGCTGACTCCGATGGGTAGTAACTCTCAGAGTCTCATCTATTAAATATATCAAACAATATATATATATATATATTGGTTAGGAGGTTGATTTAGAAGGCTATCACAATGCAGGTGTAAAGAAAAAAATAATAATACGGTAACAATGATGTTGTGTGCTAACCTGTATTACAGGTTAACACACAACATCATTGTTACCGTATTATTATTTTTTAGAAGGCTATCACAATGCAGATGTAAAGAAAAAAAAATAATACGGTAACAATGGTGTTGTGTGTTAACCCGTATTACAGGTTAATACACAACACCATTGTTACCGTATTATTATATTTTTTTTTTACACCTGCATTGTGATAGCCTTCTAAATCAACCTCCAAACCAATATATACACAATGCTTCAAGCAAATTATACAACTATCTTATATATATATATATATATATATATATATATATATATATATATATATATATATATATATATATATGCAGGGAGTTTTTACAACTACAACAAAGTCGTGCGTATACTTAACTCATATAATTACTTCTTTCATATTTCCTGGGCTGCAATTTAATTAGGTAGTAGATATTGAATGTTTCTATATAATAATTTAATTTATTTTAACTTGATATATTGTAACATTCATGGAGTATAATTATAATGTATAATTTTAATACTTTAATGTATAAAAATTTAAATGTAGATTTAATTCTAATGTATATCATTCAGATATATTTCATAGGCACGTTTATCATTCATTATCATTAGCGTTATAAATTCATTAAATATTATAGTATCTATATATTTGTTTTTAATAATGTTGTATTAAAAAAAAACAACTAAAAAAAAACATTGCTTCAATAGCTCGGATTAAATAAAAATTGGGATTTTACTGATTTAAATGATTAAAGGGCTGGACATTATTTTATCGAAACAATTATTGTTTTATTTTGGGATTGATTTCTAGGGCCAGTATGGAGTCAGAGACGTTGGAAGCAATTAAGTTGGAAGCAATTAAGGCAGCACAGGTCCCGAAACCTGTGCTGCCTTAATTGCTTGCAACTTAACGCCTCTGACTCCATAATCATTTAAATTAGTAAAATCTCAATTTGTATTTAATCCGAGCTATTGAAGCAATGTTTTTTTATTGTTTCTTTTTTAAATACAACATTATTAAAAACAAATATATAGATACTATCTTATTATAATGGAGATTGTGTGTTTTTCTGTCTGTAACCGGAACCATATTCCTACTCAAGTCACAATTCTCTTAGTTATAGACATCACATTCTCCATGATTTTATTTTTATTTAACCTCAATTATTAATAAAATTGTCATACATTATTAATACTGTTAACTATGTCTAGATATTGACAACATGCAATTATATTTATATATACAACAAAATAGCGGTTTACAGTGTAAACGGGAAGGCTAATTTGCATATTAATATTAAAAAATCGAATTTAATAAATATGTGCTTAGTATTATTGATTTCTAACTGTTTGGTTTTATTTTAATGAATATAAGCAAAAATCTCTTCAATGAATCTTAAATGAAATCCATTAACAAGATAAAATAACTCATTTTATTCTTTACTTCCTCTTATAACTAAATACTTAAATTAGAAAAAATAACAATGAAAGACGAGAGTGATGGAAGAGTAAGTTTCAGTTGTTCCATTTTTTATTATACTCCCTCTGTTTCAAATCTTTTATTATACTCCCTCTGTTTCAAATCTTTTTATCTGTATTCTTATTTAGTTTCATTAGCCTTTCTAATTCAATACGATATTTTATTACATTAAAACTTAAATACTTGCACCCGGAGGGTGCATATATTTGCTAGTAATATTTAATGAATTTATAGAGCTAAGTATTCTGAGTCTAATAAATATACCGGCACCGACACCAGTTTAATTTGCCTTATGACCCTAGTTTATTGTGTAAAGTGTACATTCCTTATAAAGAGATTATCAAAATCATGTTTTAGTATTTGTCTGTAGACAATAATCACTTAATTGCATAAAGATGATTTGGAGTCAGAGGTGTCAAAAATAGAGGATTTGAAGTCCGAGTCGGAGATTTTGTGTTCCGACTCGGCAGCCCTGGTTTCTGGAAGAATCAAATCGACACCAAGTTGCATCCATTATCATTTTTACATTATTAATATGCAGAATTGTTACAACAACTAATGCCATCGGGGGGGGGGGTAGCCCAGTCGGTAGAACACCCATCAAGGAAATGCAAGGTTTTCGGTTCTCAATTCAGCATATGAGTAACACAAATTAGGTAATCTGATGTGTTCAGTAAAGTGGGGAATTGACGGTAGGTGTGGCGCTCCACCTCAGCAAAAACAATCTCCCTGGTCTTATATATCGACATTACAGTCTAGGAAGACTATATAATTATTGTCTCCCTGAAGTTACAGGGCCTCCTCTGACTGTGAAATCCAATGTTCAAAAAACAGGCTGTTTTTTAAACAGTCTAGCGCTAGAAAAAAGGGGATAGACTCCCTCGCTATCCAGCTTATGCCGACAAGAGGCAACTCCGCCAGATTACTAATGCCATACTTGATTCTTTGCGTTCAGATCGGAAAAATCCCTTGACGCGTTACAAACTATGCTTGAAATACGGCCATGTTGAAAATGAAAAACGAATCAATCTCGTAAGCCCCTCAGGGTCAAATGGCTTCGTTTCATTAGTTGGCAGAATGTCCCTGGTAATCGTAAAACCGAAACGTTCCTTCGGTTTGCATTTTCTTTTCTATTTGTGCTTTATTTTTATTTTTATTTTTTTATCAGTACTAAAAATTCGAGGCAATTTATCATGGTGCTTGTTTCAATGTTAAATTAATTCTTCCTTGCAGCCAGTCAATGTTTGTCTCTCGGGTGCATATTGACGTTCCTTATTGCAATTTCCCAATGACTTTTGCCAAAGGTGCTGGATCAGAAAATGACGTTCCCAATATTACTGTATTGGGAAATTGGTTAATTATACAAGGACACAAATCCAGTCTCCAATTTCTAAAAGCAACATAATTTAAATACTGATTAAATTATCAAATTGATAATTTTAAGTTTAGCCTGGAGGGCAGATTACCCGCCAAGAGAATCGCAAGGTTCCTGGTTTGATAACGTCACCTGCGTATGAGCATGATTACAGCTTGGGTAATGATCCGTGTGTTAAAATGGGGAACTGAGGGTTAGTGTTTCTCCCTGGTCTAGTATTATTGAAAAAGGGATAGACACCCTCGTTGTCAGGCAGATAGTGTCAATAGGGCACTGCATCGACTTGACGTTTTTACTTACGACGGATAGGATACAAGTTTATACTTTTAATCATAAACTTATAGAATTTATGAATATTTTTTTATGAAAGGAGATGATGATGTTATAACTCTCTCTCTCTCTCTCTCCCCCTCTCTCTCTCTCTCTCTCTCTCTCTCTCTCTCTCTCTCTCTCTCTATATATATATATATATATATATATATATATATATATATATGTAAAATTAAAGGAAATTAATCTGACAGTGTGAATTTTATATATTGAAAAAACAAATGATGTTTACAAATGCTTGGGATCATCAGGAGAGAATGTGCACCGTTTCGGGGCCTTCCTCTCAACGGTTTTAACTGCACATCGCCCCCCTCACTGTTGTGAGGTCCCTCGGATATCTGTATCATTTCATCCCGTATTTGCTCTTGTTGATGACCGATCTATTACGGTCGATACAGATATTCCGAGGGACCTCACAACAGTGAGGGGGGACGATGTGCAGTTAAAACCGTTGGGATGAAGGCCCCGAAATGGTGCACATTCTCTCTTGATGATCCCAAGCATTTGTAAACATCATTTGTTTTTTCAATATATCATATATATATATAAATATATATATATATATATATATATATATATATATATATATATATATATATATATATATATATACTATTTTTTTTCTAAACTCCGACAGTATAAAAAAAACTCCCGGCTTTACAGTCTGTAATTACGCAATACAAACTTTCGCCTGGAGAAAAAGATCATAAAAAAGAGAAGATCAAATCATATGCACCTCCTGAAAAATAATTAGTTGATAAAATGGCCAAAAGAAAAAAGATACTGCAATAGTTTCCAAGTTAAATATACAAAAATGTTCAATACAATAATTAGAACCAACGAATAATAAAGTAAGCCTTATGAATATCTTCTTAGGTTTCTCCTAACGGATCATCAGGTTATATATATATATATATATATATATATATACAACCTGATGATCCGCTTTTATAAAAAATCCGTCTCCATTTCTGAGTTTCTGGTTTCTATAACGGGATGACGAGTTGTTATTTTTTTCTTTCTTTGAAAGTTATATATATATATATATAAGATGAAAAAGTGATGAGACAAAGAGGAATATTTAATCTATGTTATTCATTTTTTATTGTCATCGTCAGGAGAAAATGTCTTGTGAAATAAATTGTTTTTTGAAAGTTTAAAAAGTTTTCTGAGTGTTTCACAAGCCACCATAATCCGGGCAGAGATATGTATAAGAAGTGGTGAGTTCACCCGTTCACTGAAAAAACACACACACACACACACACGAATATATACACACACATATATATATATATATATATATATATATGTATGTGTGTGTGTGTGTGTGTGTGTGTGTGTGTGTGTGTATGCTGAGGGATCATGTGTTACCGTGTATGTGTATGTGCGCAGTGTTTTAGATAAAATTGGTAATTGTCTTCACTCGTAGGAAAGAAGATTGGAATTCTTACACACACACACACACACACACACACACACACACACACACACACATATATATATATATATATATATATATATATATATATATATATATACAAAGAGAGAGAGGGGGCTGGATTCTCGCAGACAGATGCAAACATATATTCTCCCTGGTGCATAGTGTTGAATCCTTCTATCTAGAAACAGAAGCTGCACGAGTCGTACAAACACAGATAAGAAATAATATAAAATTTAGTATAAAATAATAAAATTCGAAGGCAATACAATGCGTAAAAAATAAAGACAAAAAGATGTTTTATATGTCTAATCGATTTCAAAGCAAAGCTTTATCATCAGAGTTTAATTTCTGAAATTAAATTCTGATGATAAAGCTTTGCTTTGAAATCGATTAACATATAAAACATCTTTTTGTCTTTATTTTTTACGCATTGTATTGCCTTCGAATTTTATTATTTTATAACATACTTAACAATGCTTCAAGCAAATTACCAATTACTTTTATAAAATTCAGTGTTTCAATTCTTTCTCAATCATTAACTGGCAAACTCACGTCTGTTATCACACACATAATAAGTTGTATAATAGCTTTTTAAATAACAAACGTACAGCATCAAACTTTCATTGTGGTTTTCTAAATTTAATACAAAAGATGGCAAATTATCATAAGCAACCGTTAATATATCAATCGATTTGATTGTATCTGCATCTTGGTGCATTGCGTAGCCATTCCTATAACAGGCGTGCGCTGATTCTCACTGAGCGCTCAACAATTGAAGCCTTGTGCCAGAAGAAGCTAATCTTCACAAATTATTTAGTATTTCCTTTTTCTATCAATACAGACAAACTCAAGTCTGTTATTACATACATAACAGGTTGTATAATAGTTTATGAGATTGTTTCTCTACGTAAAGGCATTGCGTAACCGTTCCTATAACAGGCGTACGCTGATTCTCACTGAGCGCTCAACAATTGAAGCTTTGTGCCAGAAGAAGCTAATCTCACAAATGATTCAGTATTTCCTTTTTCTATCAATACTGACAAACTCAAGTCTGTTATTACATACATAACAGGTTGTATAATAGTTTATGAGATTGTTTCTCTACGTAAAGGCATTGCGTAGCCGTTCCTAAAACAGGCGTGCGCTGATTCTCACTGAGCGCTCAACATTTGAAGCCTTGTGCCAGAAGAAGCTAATCTTCACAAATGATTCAGTATTTCCTTTTTCTATCAATACTGACAAACTCATGTCTGTTATTACATACATAACAGGTTGTATAATAGTTTATAAGATTGTTTCTCTACGTAAAGGCATTGCGTAACTGTTCGTATAACAGGCGTACGCTGATTCTCACTGAGTGCTCAATACTCAGAGCCTTGTGTCAGAATGTTGTATACCCCAATGCGGGTATATATTTGAGAGAGGAGACTCGGATGACAGAGAGCGAGACAGACAGACAGACAGATACAGAGTTGAAACTTACTTCGACTTACCTGTCGTCTAGCTGTCTCTTTACTAAGGACTTCTTTTTAAGGGCTAACTTTTTTAGTCATGCAATTAATTAAACCACAAGACTTTTATTTCCTCGATCAAGATGTATTTAACTCATTCTTATTCGCTGCGCGGGAGAATTAACCTCGCAGTAGCACGTCTACTCTGCGTCAATCTAAGGTTTAAACTAAATCTAATTCTATTCACCTGTTTCTCGTGACGTGTTCTCTACGGGTCAGATGGGGTTACCAACAGTCCTGGTATTTTTTCACTGGCTGATCTGAAAGCCTATAGCCCCTTCAGTTACAGGGTTTGTCAACAATTTATGTGGTAGCATAAATTATGTAACAAGAAGAAGGTAATCTTCATATATAATTTAGAATTTCAATTCTTTTTCTATCAATTACTGGCAAACTCAAGCCGGTTATTACACGCGTTACATTTTCTATAATAGCTTTTGAGAATGTATCTCCACGAAAGCTCATTGCGTAGCCGTTTATATAACAGGCGTACACTGATTCTCACAGAGAGCTCAACACTTAGAGCCTTGTGCCAGAAGACTCGAATCTTCATAAATAGTTATTCTTTACTGGGATATTCGTATTAATTTAGAATCGCTAAATTGTTATTAAAAGAAGTCTGTTATTGTGTAAATTTTTACTGGCATCTCAGTTAATTCTATGTTTGTTAGCAATAACTTCTTTGGCTTTATTCGTTCCCGGCTTAGGATATATCGACTAAACAATTACTAACTAAATATGGAAATATGCTCAATTGTTTGGTTATTGTTTAATTAACCACAACTGCTGGCAATTATCTATTGCACATTTATCTTCTGACATATCCATCCGTTCATTGTATAACCATTTGCATCTTCAATTGACGCCTTTCTAAGACACCAATTATTTTTGAATTGACAGATTTCATATCCGGTATGAATAAGATATGAAGCAGCAACGGCTCATGACATCCGTGTAGGCGGATTCAGCTTCAGAAAATATATCTTATTATAATGGAGATTCGGTGTCTGTCTGTAATCGAAACTACGTCACTGCTTACGTCAAAATACCCTCAGGAATTGCATCAGTTTATCAATGAGTATGTAATTTACTTGTCGTCAAAATCAATATATACATAGAATAAATCTTATTTATTAACGATACCTTTTTGAAAATACAAGATGTACCTCAAAACAGCCCATGTTATATGTGCGTTTAAAATCCTGCAATGTGTCCTATATATCACTATAAAATAAAGGTTTATATAATATATGGTGTGACAAATTTGCATACTGGTTTTAACAAAACCGGGTTAAATAAATAATTACTTGGTGTTATTGATCTCTAATATTATTGTTATATTCTCCAGCGTATAAGAATCAATCCTATGAATGTTTTTATAGAGAGACTGATTAGAATATGAGTAAAATAAGAATAATACTTTTATATGCGTTCTTATTTCATTTCATTAGTCGTTATAATTTGATATATTTTATTAGAAAACTTAGATACTTACGCCCGGAAGGCGCATATTCTTGCTAGTAAAAATGATATTAATACTATCAGGACCTGTGGATATACCACAGTATGATAATTTAATTATCACAACGTTTGACATGTCAATTTAAGAACTATTGCTAAATAGTTCAATACGTAAAAGTGTAACAATCTTCATTTAACTCTCTATCACTCTTTTTTTTTCTTCTTTCCATCTTTTCATTATCTTCGATTGAAACTGATTAGCGGTATCGCTTCCACGCGCTCAACTCTTTCTCTACCTTTCCCTTACTCTCTTTCTTTTTTCTTATGATATTTTTTGTCATAAATAATGTTCTCTTATGGAAACCTGCACATGGGCACGCCAGTGTGGGTCGTCCAACAAGATCCATTTCCTACGACTTTAACCATCACACCACGTACCACCACAAAACTAATAACGTACAATGTTGCTTTTTTCATCTATATCTATTAATAATGGAGATTCGCTTCCGGCTCTTGTCTGTAACAAAAATTACGTCACTGCTTACGTCACATTACTCAAAATCGTCATAACTTAGAATAAATACACTCAAAATTTGAACATGCAACATTAGACAGTCCTCATTATTTTTTAAACAAGTTTGAATAAATACATGACTGGTATTATATATCTACATATAATTTGTTTTATTTTGGTACATATTTAAAGTTTACATTTCAAATTGTTTTATTTTTAATCCTTTAATGAATTTGATGATTTTACTTACTTAGGGTAGAAACTTGCTGACATTGAATTTTTTACTCCCAGGCAATATGTTTCAAAAATCTATTTTTACATCGCCTGTATTTTGTACTAGTTATTTTAATCATTTATTTTACTTTATTGGTTTTCATAGCTTAATTTTCTAAGTATGTGGTGAAAGAGAAAAAAATAGGTTAAAGATTAATTTTAGAGGTTTAGAAATGTCATTCGTAGAATAGAATCTTTCACTTATCGCAAGTGACAGATTTTTTTTCTTAATTAATTGCATTCTTTTAAGGTGAAACGTTTGTCCATTTAATTAAGGTTTATGAATGATTTTCTTATTAAATGCAATAATTCTGTTTATTTAACACGTACTTAATGAAAAAATATTCGGTAATAATTACAATATACACATTTCTATTTTAATTTCTGTTACAGGTTAAATCGAACTTGACGGACCTAAATTCCACCATTATATGTCACCCCGCCGAAAGAAAGAAAACACCAAAAATCAGGGAATTAACCGAATTTAATGACATTTTCAGTGTTGATATATTAATGAATAAAAGATATAATGCATTTCAATTCATTTGAATATAAATGCATATAGATTGTTTTATTCATGAACATAGATTGCTCAATATCATTGATAGAGCACATATGTCATTTACTTTGAAAATTAAATATGTGCGAAACTGACAATTCCCCAGCGCCGTTTACTTTATGTTTTCGCTATCCTAGATTATATATATATATATATATATATATATATATATATATATATATATATATTTAAGAAAAGGTTTGTTTCGATATCGTTTATCGCAAAATATTTATACACACGCGCGCAAGCACACACACAAAACACCTAAAAATGCACAATGTCTTTTTTCGATACACACACTCACACACTCTCATACTCACAACGTAAAAGAGAATATTTGACGTCATATTTCAAACCATCCACTTTTTTCAGCGTCTTTTCTTCAGACTTCAAATTTTGAACTCATAAACAAGGACTATCACTTGCTTTTCTCGTTATTCTGTGAGAAAATTTTTTGATCACCTTCCATATACCAAGAAATGCTCTGAAGATGATCTAATTAATAGATCGAAACACTGCAGCGTCGGCCAATAAACTTACCACTCAACTTATTTAAACCTGTGTTTTTTCAATTTTCTTAATATACTACATACCGTCGGATTCACTTCCTTTTCTTCACGCACACACACACACACACACACACCACACACACACACACACACACATAATATATATATATATATATATATATATATATATATGAAGAAATTTGAAAAACGAAGTGTTTAAAGAATAAGATGAATTTATTTATCGACACTTAAACGTTTCGATTCATTTAAACATTCATCAGGATGTATTATGGGATGAAGAAATTGATGGATGTTTTGTAAATGACAGGAGTTAGAAAAATATTTATAAAAAGTTTGTAAATGTATTTGTTCAGCGTTATATTTTTTGAAAGACGATCCACACACACACACACACACACACACACATATATATATATATATATATATATATATATATATATAGAGAGAGAGAGAGAGAGAGAGAGAGAGAAGGCGAATTTATCATAATCATGTCAACGCTCAACCGTTTCGGTTTATGTAAAACCTTCCTCAGGACAATATAATAGAAAAGAAAAAGATTTTCTCATGCTGTTCAAATAATGATGGATGTTTTATATGACTTGAGCTGGAAATGTGTAGGGAGAAAAATGGAAGGTTTTTTCATAAACCGAAATGTTTACTCATCGACATCAGCATCATAATAAATTCATCTTTTAGGAATACCTTGTTTTTCTTATTTCTATATACTGTCGGATTTATTTCCATATTTTACACCTATATATATATATATATATATATATATATATATATATATATATATATATTATAAAAAGAAGGTCCGCAAAATGTATTATGTTCTCAGAAAAAAAATTGTAATTCTTTTTATCTTACATATGCGACCCGTGTTTCTGATCTGTTGTCTTCTTCATGCATTGAATTATTATTTTGACAGAATATGTCCGATATTTGATAGGTTGTGTTTTCTGAAAACAGAAAAGTTGCAGAAACACACACAACCAATCAAATATCGGACATATTCTGTCAAAATAATAATTCAATGCCTGAAGAAGACAGCTGATCAGAAACACGTGTTGCAGATGTAAGATAAAAAAGAATAAAAACATTTTTTCTGAGAACATAATACATTTTCCGGACCTTCTTTTTTATAAAATATCGAATTTTCTCCAGTTGGAACCAGAACAACATTTATATATATATATATATATATATATATATATATATATATATATATATATATATATATATATATATATATATACTATACGTGTGTGTGTGTATGTGTTTCTCTGTGTTGTAAGTGTGTGTCTGTCTATCTGTCTATCTGTCTATATTGTCTGTATGTGTTTGTGTATGTGTCTATGTGTGTGAGTTTATGTGTGTGTATCAATGCCTATTTGGGCATGTGTTAAACAATGAAGAACAATAGAATAATTTGAATATGGCCAAAAATTCTTTCTTCGTGATTTTTTTTAGTGTAAAGTATTCAAAAAATCGATAAGATCAAAAAATGTGAAATAAATAGAATTTCCTTTCTATTTTCTGCATATTATAAAGACCAAGCCAAGCAGTTTTTTTTTTCCTGGTAATATTTCTAAAGTTTGCCTGAAGTGTTTCATCTTTGTTCTTTTGCAAAATTGAAAAAAAAAAAAGAAAGAAAAAAAAGAAAAGAAAAAGAAAAAAAGAAATCAATAATAAAAGAAAAATGTTAAAAATAGCGAAATTTACCTATTTGTGTATATCTGTAGGGTGAGTACGATTGAATTCGCTCTTTTAAGAACTTTGTGGACCATTTTATATATATATATATATATATATATATATATATATATATATATATATATATATATATATATAACTTGGTAGATTCTATATGTGATTTCTAAGATACACTGTATTAATATTGTATGATCCAGTATGTATAAATACAGCGAATCTTTAAATCACTGAAGAGAGCTCAATGTATAATAAACTTTTTAGATTATATACAGAGCAATATTTATAAATAAAGGAAGGAAGAACTCAACACCGTAATTCCATAATTAATTTATTTCGACCAAAGTTGCAATTCCATAAGTGAATTGAGACCCATCTGATGAGACGGAATTTTGGGGAGCTGTATTAAATCAACTTAGATTTATATAGGCCCCAATTCTGGTCGAAATAAATTTATTATGGAATAACGGTGTTGAGTTCTTCCTTCCTTTATTGATATATATATATATATATATATATATATACTTTGGGGCGGTACGAAGTTTCTTGGTACAAGGTGATTCTAGGCTGGTCCTAATTCTCTACCAGTAGTTTGTTGTAGAGTTCAGGTTCCGTATGAGAGCTCAATGTTTAATTATTGTAAACAGAGCAAAGTTATTTGTGAATAAAAGGCTTTAAAGGTTTATTATATATATATATATATATATATATATATATATATATATATATATATATATAGGTGGGATTGACACTCTTTCAGCTTTTACTGGAATGCAAAGAAATCTTTTTTTTACAGAAATTACTGAAGACACATCTCTGTTCAATAAAATCCTTTAGGGACTTGAAATTATGTAAATTATTGAAAATGCTATAGAAAAAAAACAAAAAAAAAAAAAACAATCTGGTCATCAGTTAAGTTCGACATAAAGATAATTCAACTCGTTTGTGACGGATTAGACGGACAGACCATCACAAACTTTTCCAACGACACTCGTCACTAATTAGGACTTTTGAATGCTGTGCGCATGCGCAAATTAGGAGTTAATGTGTTTGCACAAATGGCGTCACCAACCACTCTGTATGCAAGAGCATTTATCGGGCGCGAAACAAACTGCAATTTCCGCCTCTGACTCATGACTTGTGGCAGTCGTTTGGATGCAGCTGACAAAAAGAAATAACCGCTAAAGTAATAAGGGCGAATAGAAATGTGGTCTAATTGGACGTATAAAGGCTTTGCAGTGAAAATCCTTCGTCTAATCACCTTTGTTTTAAAGTGTGTGTTCCTCTTGGCGTCCATTTTCTTGTCTCTCTCTCTGTCTCATCTCAGTTCATTTTCCATCGTCAACGGCCTCGTTTTCGTTTCTTGAAAAGCTTTTTGGCGGGCAACGTGTGCGTAGAATCAAGGTTGGTAACTATCGAGAAGAATTGAAGAAATATCCCTGACGACGCCTCCTTGTATCCAAACGGCATTTTGTTTTTCTTTCCCTAATCCCGTCGACATTATTATATTCTGTCAACGTGTTTACCTTGTAATAACAAGGCAAAACAATTTCAGCAACTGTTTCAAATTCTGCATATTTGTATGCATTCAAAAAGTTAAAAAATAATTTTGGTTTTTAAAACGAATGGCTTCTGGCGATAATAGAATCCGAATTAGGAAATGGGAATATCAAGGCATGAAACGCAATTCCTCCTCCTCCTCCTCCTCCTCCTCCTCCTCCTCCTCCCCTCATCATCATCATCATCATCAGATCGAGCGGACAAAATGTCCATGACCCTTTCCCCCCTCTCTCTCTCTCTCTCTCTCTCTCTCTCTCTCTCTCACCCGCCCCTATCGGTCATCGCTCCAGGTAATTCCTCCGCACGGCATCCAGTATCCATACAGAGCTAATCAATGCAAGTTAATTTTTCTTCTGGTCGGTCTGCACTGGTGTGTCAATGTGTAGGTGTCCTCAAGAGAACGTCACTTATGAGTTCGTCACTAATGACCACTAATTATACTTCGTTATAAAAATCTAAAAAAAACTTTAATTTTCATATATAAGCAATTGACGAATAGCCCCATTATATATATATATATATATATTGCAATATTTATAAGTAAAGAGTTCTATAATTGATAGAACATTCTATTTTAAGTTAGTTAAACGGAAGCGTGTAGTGTTATGCCATCGTAGGAAATGGACAAGACGAAAAGAATTCAAATCCTGGACGAGGCTATTTGCATTTCACAGACCGCTAATACTCCTGAGAGAGCTATGAATACAAACATTCGTTATGCAACCAGTGTAGGATAAGGAAAATTCTAAATTCTAACCTAAACGCCATTTAAGAAATTGACCTTGTGTCCCATCCTGCTCGTGCGGAAGGGGTTGGTGTATATATATATATATATATACATATATAAAAAGATTTGCATATATATATATACATATATTTAAAGATTTGCATTTTTTTTTCAATAAACTTTTTATCTTATTTTCGTGACATGTATTTCAGATTTTAGTATGATTCAATATATATATATATATATATATATATATATATATATATATATATATATGCCTTCTCCCTTGGGGAAGGCAGCAAATGACATCGGCCTCTATGTGAACTCTGATACAACTTTTGAGCTTCTAAAAGAAAGGAGACATCTCCACACTTGACGGTAAGCTTCTCAAGTAGAACAATTCACATACCTAGGGGGTAATATCTCATCCACAGAGAGCGATATCAATACACGAATAGGCATGGTTGGCCACAACAAATTATGTCATATGGAAATCCGATCTCGCTGACAAGCTAAAGCGACAATTGAAAATAAGCTAGATGGGACCTGCACAAGAATGCTGCGTGCAGTCTTAAACAAGTCGTGGAAACTGCACCCCACAAGGAGGCAGCTGTATGGCCACTTTACCCCCATCTCCCAAACCATACGAGTAAGACGGACTAGACATGCGGGACACTGATGGAGAAGCAAGGACGAGCTCATAAGCAACATACTCCTGTGGAAGCCAACACATGGGTGTGCTAGTGTGGGCCGCCCAGCCTGGACCTATATTGACCAACTATGTGAGGATGCTGGATGCTGCGCAGAGGAGCTCCCGGGGCAATGAATGATAGGGGGGTTGGCGTGAGATTGTCATGGATATCCATGCTACTTGCGCGACATGATATATATATATATATATATATATATATATATAGGTATCTCTCCCCTTACTCCTCTATTTTATCCATCTCTCCATTTGGAGAAGGGGGGAGTGGGGTCATTTCAGATCCTTTGATTTATCGGCAATATTAGCTACTGTATATACGTGTATGTTTTTTAGGTGATCGAAATGACTGGTAAGTAAGGAATATTTCTATTTGGGATCATCGAAATCTCACTGTACAAACATATTGTATGCTCTTGTAGGTGCAAACATTTATATTTATACAAGGACTTTTATAAATCCCTAAAAAAAAGCTCAATGTATCATAATCAATAAATTAAATTATATACAGAGCAATATTTAACTTTCAAAGAAAGAAAAGCTTAACAAACTGTCATCCCGTTATATTATTATTTCAACCAGTAACTCAGAAATCGAGTTCTAGCCTCATCAAACGGGATTTACAAAATACCTCTTTTTTGTTTTTGGTCTTTGGTTTTTTGTTTTTGTTTTTACAAAATACCTGCTTTTTATAAAATCCGTCTCAATTTCTGAGTTTCTGGTTGAAATAAAAATATAACGGGATGACGAGTTGTTATTTTTTTCTTTCTTTGAAAGTTATATATCAGCTGTCAGTGGGCGAGGGGATAAGATATCGGACTACCATGCGGTCAGTCTGAGTTCCACCCTACCCAAGGATAGTTGTGTCTAGCCACACTGAAGAGGCATGATATGCCGAAACACGTGTCTATGGATGACTTATTAATATATGCTCCCATAAATTTGGTAATGAGCTCTCTAATTGGTAATTTAAATTAACTTTCACTACTAAGCAAATAAGCAATGATCATTTCTCCGGAAATTTGATCTCTCAGTGACCGAAAGATACATACATTCCTATGTATTTAATAGTTTAAAAACACCAGTCCCCGCATCAGCTGTCAGTGGGCGAGGGTATAAGATATCGGACTACCATGTGGTCAGTCTGAGTTCGACCCTACCAAGGATAGTTGTGTCTAGCCACACTGAAGAGGCATAATATGCCGAAACACGTGTCTGTGGATGACTTATTAATATATATATATATATATATATATATATTTATTATTATTATTATATTATTTATATTTTTTGCATGAAGGCAGTTACAATGCGTATATCGTATAAAATTCGATAATTAATGAAAATAATCATGACAAGCGAACTCGGCAAATATTGCCCTCTACGTAGAACATCGTACAGCAGCTGTTTCAACTTTATTAAGACTCATCAGCGATGTATACTTAAAAGACAAATACAAAAAATATAAATAATAATATACTTTACTCAACAATGTTTCTAAAGCAAATAACCTTAACCTCATTCCTCATGCCGGAGCATAGGCCTAAAATTTGCGATCTTAACGTCCACTCTCTGCTTTGTATAGTAGTAGTAATAGTGACGTATTTACCCTTGACAAGCTAATTTCACATATATCGTTCGCTGCATATCGGTGGCCCAGTGGTAAAGTCTCTGACTCTGAGTGCTAAGTTCCCGGTTTCGATTTCTGTTGGAGGGAAATCGTAAGTATACATCGCTGATGAGACTTAATAAAGTTGAAACAGCTGCTGTACGATGTTCTACGTAGGGGGCAATGTTTGCCGAGTTCGCTTGTCATGATTATTTTCATTAATTATCGAATTTTATATGATATATGCATTGTAACTGCCTTCAAGCAAAAAATATAAATAATAATATACTTTACTCAAAAATGCTTCTAAATTAAATTACCTTAACCATATATATATATATATATATATATATATATATATATATATATATATATATGTATGTATGGGAGTAAATATGGAAATAAATCCGACAATATTAAGAAATTTGAAAAAAACAAGTGTTCCAAAAATAAGATGAATTTATTTATCGACGCTTAAGCGTTTCGGTTTCTTTAAACCTTCATCAGGATGTATTATCGGGTGAAGAAATTGATGGATGTTTAATAGATGACAGGAGATTAAAAATCTTTATAAAATTTTAAAAGATTTTATGAAGATTTTTTTATCTCCTGTCATCTATAAAACATCCATCAATTTCTTCACCCGATAATACATCCAGATCAAGGTTTATAGAAACCGAAACGTTTAAGTGTAGATAAATAAATTCATCTTATTTTTGGAACACTTGTTTTTTTCAAATTTCTTAATATATATATATATATATATATATATATATATATATATATATATATATATATATATGTACACGATTAGATTTTTTTTAAAACATACACAGATGTATATATAAGTTATGGTGGCAAAAAACATAAAGTTTTCGGTGCTTTTCCAGCTAATTTTGAAATGCTGAAGATCCTGATATACCATGGATGATTTAATTTGTACTTTTGTTCGATGCTCGGAATAGATAAATTTCCATTTCACGTTAGTAATTATCTAGTCTAAAAATAACATCAACTCTTTTGGGTTCCTATTTCTCATAATAATTTTGCAAATACCTTTGGGAATGCTCTAAGTGCACCGATTACGATGGGTCCAACCTCCACTTCTCAAACCAAAACCTTTTCCTCTATCCCCTACGGACCACCTATTTATACTACTGTTCACATATTTCATATTTAATGATCTGTTGAAATGACAAATGATAGTGTATTCAATGACTAGGTTTTGCCTTCTGGTCAGGGGTCGGCTTAGCTCAGTCCGTAGAGCACGCACATTGCAATCGCAAGGTTCTGAGTTAGATACTGAACAACTCTGCGTAAGAGTAGCACAAATTGAGTAATCTGATTATTTGAAGTGAGCACATACGTGCACTCACTCCAAATAAACTTTTTCTTTATTTGGAAATGAGATACAACGTATGTGCACACAACTCGGCATGTAGCCGGAAATTTGGTTTGGGGGGAGGGGTGATAAAACTGGTCATATCACTACACGGATCTATCTAGCTAGGCTCACTCGCCGACCGATTCATTCAAAAATAAAAATAAAAATCCTTGCATTCTCTCCTTGCGCAGCTCCCTTTCACCAAAATACCTCATTCGCTCTATGCGTGTATCCTACTTAAAAATTTCCCAATAATGACGATTGACGATGGAGGGGGTGGGAAAAAATTGAAAATAAAAAAAATTGAGTAATCTGATCTATGCTTCAACTCAGCAAAACAATCTCCCTTGTCTAGCGCTAGTGAAAAGGGTATAGACTCTCGCTCAATACTTCTCTTCTTATAATCATTTTCATCTTCTTGTTCTTTTCGGTTTCTTCAGCTATTCAAGCATCAATAGAACAGATTAAAATTATATTTAATGTATCTGTACAGTATCTCCCTTGTCTAGCGCTAGTGAAAAGGGTATAGACTCTCGCTCAATACGGCTGATACCGACAAACGGCCACTCCACCAACAACTTGCTATGCTGGATTTTACGGCAGGTCACCCTTTGTTGGGTTATTTTATGCCGAAGACGTATTGTTCTATTGATGCTTGAATAGCAGAAGGAACCGAAAAGAACAAAAAGATGAAAATGATTATAAGAATACTTATTAGCAACAGAAAACACCCTCCGGGCGTCGTAAAAATTAATTTTTGAAAGACATTGCCTGAGAGGGTGGGAGTTAAAAATTCAATGTCAGAGGGTTTTTATCATAAATAAGACAAATCCTCATATTTATTAAAGGAGTAAAAAAACAAAACAAAAAACAAAAAAAAACAATTTGAAATGAAAACTGAGTCCCGTCCATCTCAAATAAAATATTGCATGCATGTAATAATCAAACAATTATTTTGAATATTTTCCACATCAATTTTCCACAAAATCGTAGGTATTCATTTATTTGTAAACTTTTTAGTTAACTTCTTGTTTAAAAAAATTTGGGGTGTATATAGCATAAGAATATTGTGACGTAGGCTGTGACGTAGAGGTATGACGTAGTTTTTGTTACAGACAGAAATACAGAAATTTCAGCCAACCAACCAATAACCAACCAACCAACCAACATTGCTACAACGGAGTCAGGATTCATTTTAAAAAGAACATATGAAAAATGTTAAAAAGAACATACGAGGCAATGGATTTTATTACCAATTTCTGTCGAACATTTCAATGAAAACTTATCCTTTTGTATAATATTGTTCTCAAACTAAACTCGTGTTTGTTTAGAGTAGATGTACGTGATCTAGTTGTACTATAATTGTATAAATTGTGTATTGTCTACTCTCTCTCTCTCTCTCTCTCTATATATATATATATATATATATATATATATCTTATTATAATGGAGATTGTGTGTTTTTCTGTCTGTAACCGAAACTAAATCACTACTCAAGTCACAATTCCCTTAGTGATTGACGCCACATTCACCATGAATTTATCCTTATTTTAACCTCAATTATTAATAAAATTATTTTTCATTATTTATACTGTTAACCATATCTACATACCAATAACATGCAATTGTATTTATATAGAGAACAAAATAGCGGTTTCCAGTGTGAACAGGAAGGCTTATTTGCATATTAATATTAAAAAATCGAATTTAATAAATATGTGCTTAGTATTATTGATTTCTAACTGTTTGGTTTTATTTTAATGAACATAAGCAAAAATCTCTTCAATGAATCTTAAATGAAATCCATTAACAAGAAAAAATAATTGTCATTTTATTCTTTACTTCCTCTTTTAACTAAATACTTAAATTAGAAAAAATAACAATAAAAGACGAGAGTGATGGAAGAGTAAATTTCAGTTGTTCTATTTTTCGATTATACCCCCCTCTGTTATAAATCTTTTCTGCATTCGTATTTAGTTTCACTAGCCTTTCTAATTTAATACAATATTTTCTTACATTAAAACTTAAATACTTGCACCCGTAGGGTGCATATATTTGCTAGTATATATAGTTATGGGAGTAAATGTGGAAATAAATCCGACAATATTAAGAAATTTGAAAAAACAAGTGTTCCAAAAATAAGATAAATTTATTTATCAACGCTTAAACGTTTCGGTTTCTTTGAACCTTCATCAGGATGTATCAAGGGGTGAAAAAATTGATGGATGTGTTATATAGATGACAGGAGATAAAAAAAATTAAAAAAACGTTTAAGCGTTGATAAATAAATTTATCTTATTTTTGGAACACTTGTTTTATTCCAAATTCTAATCTATTTTATTGTCGCCAATATCTTTCAGACCAGACAAGTAAGTAACGCCTGTATCAGCTAATCAGCGAGGGAGTCTTTCTCCTTTTCACTGGTGCTAGACAAAGGAGATTGTTTTTGCGCCTGGAGTGGAGCGCCACACCTACCATCAGCTCCTTACTTTACCGCATAGATCCCTGTGCTACTCATACGCTGAGTTGGCGAGGGCTGGTATCGAACTAGGAACCTTGTGGTTTCTAGCCGAACGCTCTACAGACTGAGCTAAAATAAAACTTCCAAAAACGTTTAGCTAAGTCAGTAAAGCATGCACCTCGGTGTATTAAAGAGGCTTTGCCAGACACTGTGTAACATCTTAGCTATGGCGAACGACTTCGTTAAATACCTATTTATAATATGAGAGGGAGAGAGATAGGGTGAGAGAGTGTGCGCGTGTGTGTTGCTCGTATACGGGGGGGGGGGATTGGACAAAATTACAAGAATTTCATATATAAACATATAGACTTACAGAATATATATATTCTTCTCTATTAATAATGGAGATTCGCTTCCGGTTGTTGTCTGTAACAAAAACTACGTCACTGCTTACGTCACATTACCCAACATCGTCATAACATAGAATAAATATACTCAAAATTTGAGCATGCAACATTAGACAGTCCTCATTGTTTTTTAAAACAAGTTTTAATAAATACTTGACTGGTATTATATATCTATATATAGTTTGTTTTATTTTAATACATATTTAAAGTTTACATTTCAAATTGTTTTATTTTTTAATCCTTTAATGAATTTTATGATTTTACTTACTTAGGGTACAAACTCGCTGACATTGAATTTTTTTACACCCACCCCTCAGGCAATATGTTTCAAAAATCTATTTTACATCGGCCGGAGGGTGTTTTTTATTTTGCTAGCGTTATTAATTTTATTGACTGTTTTATAACAAGAATATTTTGGTCAGAATCAGCTATCATCAAATGTGTAATCCGTTTCGAATGAAAAAGTATTTGTTTTGCTTATTTTGGAGGGATGGGGGGTAATTCTTAGTGTTTGTGTGTATAGGGGGTGTATTGTTCAGAGTAAACAGAAATTTGTAGCCACTAGGAAAATACAATTGTGGCAGTCTGACCTAATTATCGATACTTGTGCTTGATAATAGATCCAAGGGAACCAACTTAAATGTAAATTATAGAGAGTAGTCTCCCTTGCATTACACGGTAAAAAGTTTTTACGTTAGGTTGAATAATATCTTATTATAATGGAGATTGTGTGTTTTTCTGTCTGTAACCGAAACTATATTACTATTCAAGGCACAATTCCCTTAGTTATTTACGTCACATTCTACAGGATTTTATTTTTATTTAAACCTCAATTATTGATAAAATTGTTTTACATTATTAATACTGTTGACAATATCTACATAAGAATAACATGCAATTGTATTTATATACACAACAAAATAACGGTTTACAGTGTGAATGGGAAGGCTAATTTGCATATTGATATAAAAAATCTGATTTTAATAAATATGTGCTTCGTATTACTGATTTCTAATTGTTTGATTTTATCTTAATGAATATTAGCAAAAATCTCGTGGATAAATCTTAAAAGAAAACCGTTAACAAGAATAAATAACAGTAATTTTATTCTTTACTTCCTATTTTAACTGAATAGTTAAATTAGGATTATTTAGCAATGAAAGACGGGAGTGGGGGAAGAGTAAGTTTCAGTTGTTCTATTTTTTGATTATACACCCTCAGTTTCAAATCTTTTTTATCTGCATTCTTATTTAGTTTCATTAGCCTTTCTAAATTAATCTAATATTTTATTACATGAAAACTTAAATACTTGCACCCGGAGCATCATTTGCTAGTGATTATAAAAAATAATCAAATAAATTAGTTAAATAAATAAATAAACTTATTTATTTGGAGGTTAATGAAAAATTTAAGGGGTCTAAAAATGCATAAATATTTTTGATTATTGCATTACGATGGCTCGTTCGTTTAAATTTGTAACTCATTTGTATATACGATGTTACTTAATGAAAATATTCCAATAATATTTGCTTATCATTCTTATTTATTTTGGAAAGGACCCGTCAATAGGATTGTCGTCAATCCCTAGCACCTATATGATTGGGTAATCTTCAACTTTTTACTCGTAAATTCCTACCATAAAATTATTTGAATTTAAGGGAGGGAATCTTCCACTTTTTACTCGTAAATAGGTAAATAAAATAAAACACTATGATTTATTTAATAAAAAAAAGAAAAAAGGCAATTTATAAAATTTAAGGGAGGGAATCTTCCACTTTTTACTCGTAAATAGGTAAATAAAATAAAACACTATGATTTATTTAATAAAAAAAAGAAAAAAGGCAATTTATAAAATAAAGAAAGTGTTATGTCTTGGAAATACATAAACGAGAAGGTTGAGTGGTTGTAATAATAGTTTATTACAAATAATACAAATAACAAAATAAAACGGCTTTCGGCCGGCAAGGTAAAAAAAAGTGTCTTGGTAAGATTACTTATCTTGAAAAGTTGTCGCACGTGTGTTTGCAATCTGAGAATACGAAACAACGTTCGTGGTTGGAGATCAACTCGCATCGCTCTGAGCTAATCCTCTGTTCTTCCTTTATACGTATCTCATTTGCATACGTGAGGGTTGCTTCCCTTTACAACAGAAAGAAAGAAACAAATAAATAAGTAAAATAAAACACGAGGCAATAAGTCTCCTCAGGTGTCCAGGACTGTTCTGAGTATTCTGGCACAATGTGCCTAATTCATTATTAAAAAAAATATATTTAATAATAAAAAGAAAAAAAGGTATTCAGAGTAACCTCCCTTGAGTTCAACTGTTTTTATGGTAGGAATTTACGAGTAAAAAGTTGAAGATCACCCTTCAAACTACCTAAAGCTCCAGAATTGGAACCTCACCACTTGATACAATTTAGCATTATATCCAGTGTGCTAAGACCCTCAGTCAGCCTCTTCTAGCAGAAATATGTTAAAAATGGTTAAGGGATTGCCATAAGAGCAATAAGGTTGGGACAATCATATAGGTGCTAGGGCTTGACGACAATCCTATTGATCGGACGGGTCCTTTCCAAATTAACCGAATTTAATGAAATTTTCAGTGTTGATATATTAATGAATAAAAGATATAATGCACCAGTTATTTTATCTAAAAACTTTTACATTTTTTCAGGTGAGTTAACTTTGAACGACGTATCTCTGAGAATATGTGCTACGCTTCAAAGATACGTGGTTCAAAGTTAACTGATAGTCCCAACCTTATTGCTCTTATGGCAAACCCCTAACCTTGGATAAAACATGAGTTAAGGTAATAGATACCCCAAAGGAATGTATAAAACAAAACATATTCGGCATAAAATACCCCAACAAGCGTTGACTTGCCGTAAAACCAACCAGCCAACCAACCGAATTTATACTGCAGCAATAGATACAGGAATAACATCGAACTAAAAACCAAAAACCGAAAGAGTCTATCCCCTTTTCACTAGCGCTAGACCAAAGAGGTTGTTTTTGCGTCTGAAGTGGAGCACCACACCTACCATCAGCTCTTCACTTTACCGCACAGGTCCTTATCCTACTCATACACTGAGTTGGCAAGGGCCGGTATCGAACTGGAAACTTTGTGGTTTCTAGACGAACGCTCTACCGACTGAGCTAAAGATGTTTTACTTGTACCATTGTTTGAGGAAATAGCATCAAAGATCGTCTATTCCAGGCTTAATTAATGAGGTAAAAAGCAGCATATCAGAGGTGTCTGTGGTGATGAGCAGGGACACATTTTCAATTTGAATTCTATTTATAATATTTAATTCGTTTCATTTTGATAAGATAAAACAACATTTCTGATTTAAATAATGAAAAATGTAAATTTTCTAACCAATTTCTAGGCCTAACGTTAAAAAAACAAGGATTTATTGTGAATTTTAGCAGACGATCTTTGATGCTATTTTCTCAAACATATATATATATATATATATATATTATATATATATATATATATATAATCCAAAAGTCCAGAGAAGAAATCTTCCTTACGACACAAGAGTTTTTTTTTTAAACCTGTCGCGGTTTGAGAGCTCAATGTGCGCTCTTAATGTTAGAGTCACAGAGCAAATTTATAAGTAAAGAAATAATAAAAGACTTAGAGATTTTGCATTATAGACTATTTCAGGGAGCTTAGAGTGTCTAACTCTCCCGACTCATCATTTGCATCTTATGTGTCGGGAGAGTTAGACACTTTAGACAATTTAAATATTGGGAAAGGTAAATTTTCTAACCAATTACTAGGCCAAATGTTGTAAAAACAAGGATTTATTGTGAATTTTAGCAGACGATCTTTGATGCTATTTCCTCAAACAATGGGACAAGTAAAAGATCTAATTTTTGGTATTAGTATTTAGTATACAAACACACAACTTTCGCATAGATGAACAATTTGATATTTTTTTAAGTGAAAAATCGACCTACCCTCTCACCATCCATCACTCTTGGTTGGTCCTCTAGACTGCATGCTGTTTCCACACCGAGCTGATGGAATGTAAGTTCTTGCTGTTCGGCCAACGCAGGTGTGGCTATGTGTCATGGTTCGCAAGAGAAAGTCTCAGATGGGTTCGTCCCTGTTTCTCTAGCATTGCCCAGCATGTCTAATCCGTCTCATTAAAATGGTTTATAGGATTAGAGGTGTGGCCGTACGACTGCTGTTTTGTGAGGTATGTGACACCCTATCGGTATGTGCACTAGTACACATATCAATGAGACCGACAATCGATTCAGTTTGAAGGTAGATTTGTAAATGAGTGGGCGAGTGCGTAGGCGACTAGCAAACAGGAAAAATCGAGCGTCAAAAACAAGCCAAAAAGGCTTCAAAACAGGGCATTTTTCAGGTTGAATTGAGTGATGTAAAAAAACTCAAAAACGCCCGGCGGACCCCTTAAAACCATGAAATTTACATTCCAACTGTTGTTTCTAGTTAGGGGCCGTCCCCGGACACCTTACCTGATAGTTGGTATGTTGGAAAACTTTGGGGCAATTTTCCAAATCGGGGTTTGAAGCGATTTTTTTACTTCCAAACAGGCTATTAAAAAACAAAAATAACGGTGTAAACACTATCGAAAATTAATAAAATAACATTGAATTTGGTATTTTTAGCAAGCCCCTAACGGGTCTAATGATGCCTGATAGTTTGCAAGTTTGAAAATTTTGGTTAACTTTAAAATTTTTGCTTAAATTCATATATTGGAAATCGAGCGTCAAAAACAAGCCAAAAAGCCTTTCGTAATCTGTTTAACCCTTAAATTGTTATCTTCGTGACAAGAATAAAACCCGAAATAAATTCCTAATACTACCCCGCATAAAGGTTAAGAGGGTTACCGGACCCCCCCCCCCTTCCTTGGGTAGCTTCATAAAAGTGCAGTGAAATTACCATCCCTTTGTATTATATTCTTTTTATTTTTACACTGGGACCATCATCGCGTATTTTTTTTTTAATTTCTTGCTGCGTGCGCACACTGGTCGACCCCAACGAGTGTGGGTGCGTAACAGGTGCATCTTCGAAGATTTATTCAAATTAGCACTTG
>CM042155.1:4785786-4815219 GCA_023376005.1 Doryteuthis pealeii
TAATAAATACTAAGACTCCTAGTCAGAGAGGACTTAAGACTAATGGCAATGAAGGGGTACTCCATACTCCCCAAACCTCCAGATTTGTTTGTTTTTTTATTTTTTATTTTATTGTATTTAATATTTAAATTGCTATAAATTGTACTGTAAATACTATTAAAATAGAAAACTAAAACAAAGTTTTATCAAAATTATTATCAAATATAATTTCTTAAATTAAATCTATCTATACATATATAAAGGGAAGTTGTGTGTATGTATGTCCGGATCAAACTACGAAAATACAACAATTAATGACGAAGTAAATATATATATACATTCACTATTACCATATCTTGGTTTTTGAGCAAAATAATGAAGATTTGATTTATATTCGTGAAGATAATTATATATCTTCTATATATATCTGAGCGCCAAAATCATAAGTATGATGTAGGTAAAGGAATAATGCGAAGAATATACTTCCATATATTTTAGATTTACATACAGATTTGACAGGTAATTGCTGTTGGTTGGAGGCTGGTTGGTTGGTTGGTTGGATTTTACGGTAGGTCAAACCTTGTCCGGTTATTTTGTGCCGAAAATATTTTGTGTTATTCATTTTTGTTTGGTATATATATTTTTTTTTCAAACTCAATTTTTAAACAGATTTTTATACTCATTTTTTTATTTATTTAAATAATAGATGTTACCCTAAAAAATACTACTACACCTGGTCAGAGTGGTCCAGGGATTAATAGAGATGGAGAGGTACTCCTCACTCCCTAGAGCCGCTGTACTGGAAATTCCCCACTGGATACAGTTTAACGTCATATCCAGGACATTAAGACTCTAGCCACACTCTTCTAGCACATATCCGTTATAAAGTGTTTTTCCCCATAAGGGCATAGGGTTGGGCCAATGTTATAGGTGTTATGGCTTGACGGGACCAAAGTGGGGTGTTGCGTGTCATGGACTGCTCAACCCCCAGAATCCCGTTCTACTGCATCACGGATCGCCACCCCCGGCCAGCATGTGGCCTCATTGGGGGGAATTTTCCTCTCTCCAGAAGTAGTAGTAATGATGGCGTTCATACCTTTCCCAAAGATATTAGTTCGAAATTGAACGGAATATAGTGCGAAATAACTCCATTCATTTTATATATTTATGCAAATTTTAAAAATTTTTGTTAATATAATTATTCCTGGATGATACAGTAGTTTAATAATATTCATCACTGAATATTAGTAAGGGAGGAGATTATTTACAAAAAAATGAAAAATAAAGAAAAATAAAGAGAAATCTGGAGTTCAGAAGTGGGCCCTTTTTCTGCACATGGTCGGAGGGTTCTTTCGATGTGAAGGTTCAGGGGAGTCTATTTTTAATTTTTTCATTCTAATTTTGTTTTAATCCCCACAGTTGTATTTAAACCCACAATACGTAGGCAATGTTTCTAATCTTTACTGCCCACTTACTATACCACTACTTTACCGCTTTTTTCAATGGCTTTAGTCCGATTTGTAACATACAACCCGTTATTTTGAATTAGCATTAAAACGAACTTTCTTCTTTTGCAGTCAACAAAAATGAAAACAATTCTCGTTGTGTTCCTTCTCATTCTGCCATTGATTTTGGCTGCCAGCTTCCCAAATGAAGATCTTACAGATGAGGAGATTGAAAAAAGAATGTCTCGTAAGTTTTCTCATGTCTCATTCAATCAACTTATTTCTCGTAAGTTTTCTCATTTCTTTAAGATTGAAAAAAGAATGTCTCGTAAGTTTTCTCATTTCTCATTCAATCAACTTATTTCTCGTAAGTTTTCTCATTTCTTTAAGATTGAAAAAAGAATGTCTCGTAAGTTTCTCATTTCTCATTCAATCAACTTATTTCTCGTAAGTTTTCTCATTTCTTTAAGATTGAAAAAAGAATGTCTCGTAAGTTTTCTCATTTCTCATTCAATCAACTTATTTCTCGTAAGTTTTCTCATTTCTTTAAGATTGAAAAAAAATGTCTCGTAAGTTTTCTCATTTCTCATTCAATCAACTTATTTAAACTTCTATTTTGACTGTATTATCATCATCATCATCATCATGTCGCGCTGTTGGCACGGATATCCATGACAATCTCTCTCCATCCGTCCCTATCGCTCATCATTCTCGGGAGGTCCTCTATGCAGCATCCTGTATCCGCACAGAGCTGATCAATGTACGTCTTTGCTGGTCGGCCCACACTGGCGTGCCTATGTGTTGGCTTCCACTGAAGAACGTCGCTTATGAGTTCGTCCTTGCTTCCCCAGCAGTGTCCCGCGTGTTTTGTCCGTCTTACTAAGGATGGTTTGGGTGATATGTGGCAGGTGGCCGTAGAGCTGTTTTCTCGTAGGGTGTTGTTTCCACGTCTTGTTCAGGATCACCCGCAGCATTCTTGTGCAGCTCCCATCTAGTTTATTCTCTAGTCGTTTCGTTAGGGCCCATGTGGTGCAGCCATACAACAGTACTGATACGACAACGGCCTGGAAGAACTGTCTATTTAACTTGTCTGTGAGATTGGATTTCCATATGACCGATAATTTATTCATAGCGGCCCATGCCTTTCCTATGCGTGCACTAACGTCATTTTCTGTGGAGGAGATGTTACTGCCTAAGTATCTAAATTGTTCTACCGAGTTTAGGAGTTTGCCATCGATGGTTGAGATGTCGCTTTTGTTTTTGAAAGACATGGACTCAGTTTCATCAGAGGCCGACATTTCGTGAAAGAGAATGGAATCAATTGTTTTTCCTATGAATAATATCTGAGCATAAGAAGAGAAAACAACGAGATCTCACGAGACTTGTTAATTAAACAATGCAATTGCTTATGACTCTATTCACCTTGTATATTTGATTTGTAAACCTTTTTCCCTATCCTTCATACTCGTTATGTTTCTTCCTACTATTTCTCTGTTAACTCTTATACTAGAGTTACAATAGAATGTATGCAAACTGTGTCGACACCCTCTTGGTGGATGTCAAACGTTGGATAAAGCGACTCATTTCGATTTAGTTGTTTTGTTTTACGGCATATCAACCCTTTTCGGGTCATTTAATGCTTAATCAAATAATATTAATAGTCAGTTTCTTATAGTATCTGCTGTTGCGTAAATGGTCACCAACCTAATTACTGAACAGGCTCTTCGCTGCTTAACTTTGCTGATCTAGTGGGAACCGAGTTTTTTAACGAGCCTTGACTGTAACCCTGCGAGTCAGTTGACCACGCGACGAACTGCTAAAAGCTAGAAGACATACAGTTATTTACTATACTTGATTTTGTTTTAACTAAGATAATTAATTATAAGATAGCCAGTGAGGATTGAACACTCTTATAATAGTCTGCAGAATCAGTTTTACTAACAATTAAACCATAAATGCGCATGAGAGTAATCTTTTATAAAACAAAAATATACGGAATCATAAATAAGCTCGCAAAGTGAAGTGCCAGTCTCCCATATATATATATACCAAGCCCTCCGCACGAGCAGGATGTGACACAAGGTCAATTTCTTAAGCGGAGTTTAACAGGTTTAAATTCAGAGTTTTCCTTCTCCTAGACTGGTTACATATCCATGGTTTAAGAGCCCAGTCTTCCCTAATAGTTGCCCATAGCTGGAGGGAGAATTGGATTCATACCTTTATCAATTGTATAAGCGACATGTGAAATGCTAACAGCTTCGTCCAGGAATTGAACTCAGGTCGACGATTCTATTTCCTAGGACTCTAACCATTAGACCACGTGCCTACATTCGGTAAACATAAGAGTCACCCAAGGGTTGTTTCCTGACGTTCTTTTTTTATGAATGAAATTTGAAGCTGTAAATAACCCACGCCTGACTCTTGAAGCCCTTGTTAGGAGCACTAAGAAGCAAGTACTCGCTATTGTCTTCTAAAAAAGGTTGGAATGAAACCAGTAATAAAAACGCATTTGTTTTTTGGTTTGTTTTGTTTTACGGCATATCAACCTTAGTGGTCATTTAATGCCGATAAAGTTTTGCAATAAATCAATTCTTAATGGATAATACAATTTTTTTTTTATTAAATACATTTTTCCATTTAACCCATAGATGGGACCCTAACAGTACTACCACTCCGGGTCAGAGTGGACGAGGGAGCAATGGTGATGCTCCACATTCCCCAAACCTCCAAAACTGGAACCTCACCATCAGATAGAGTTTAACGTCATTTCCAGGACATGTAGACCCGCAGCCACCGCCTTCTAGCATCCATATGATAAAAAGTGATTGGGGCTTGCCATAAGGGCAATAGGTTGGGAAAATCAAAAACGCATTTGTATCTGTATTTTTTTCAATGATGGTTATGATGAGAGTTAATACAATTGTTTATTATTGATGACGGGTTTGAATAAACGTGATATCCATTGGAGTCAGGCTAAGCGTGCTTGCTGGATATTTATCAATAATGGAGATTCGCTTCCGGTTTTTGTCAGTAACAAAATTACGTCACTGCCTACGTCACATTACCCAAAATCGTCATAACATAAAATAAATACACTCAAAATTTGAACATGCAACATTAGACAGTCCTCATTGTTTTTTTTTAAAAACAAGTTTTAATAAATACATGACTGGTATTATATATCTATATATAGTTTTTTTATTTTAATACATATTTAAAGTTTACATTTCAAATTGTTTTATTTTTTAATCCTTTAATGAATTGATGATTTTACTTACTTAGGGTACAAACTCGCTGACATTGAATTTTTTACTCCCATCACCTCAGGCAATATGTTTCAAAATCTATGGTAAACCGAATACTTTTTTTACTGCATTCTGCAGAAGGATTGCAACAAGGTTAGATCCGTATTAAGTTACGGTGCCTTGTTGCCTTGTCTTACTAATTCGACGGTTATTGGAACTTAGTATGATTATTCTACAAGGAAAATTTTTTTTTTTATATCAAAACAGTCCACATTGTCAAATCAAGTTTTAATAAATACATGCTCGGTATTATATATATATATATATATATATATATATATATATATGAAGAAAATGTTTTCAAAAATATAACAGACACAAGATGTTACGATCAAAGGAAAAAATGTTATAAGACTATACTTAAGTATTTCGATTTATGATAACCCATCATCAGGAGAATGCAAAATAAATTTTTGTAAGGTAGAAAAATATCCTGATGATGGTTTATCATAAACCGAAATACTTAAGTATAGACATAAAAAAAAATTCCTTTGATCGTAACATCCTGTGTCTGTTATATTTTTGAAAACATTTTCTTCACGTATTGTCGGATTAATTTCTTCATCATATTTCCATATATATATATATATATATAGTTTGTTTTATTTTAATATATATTTAAAGTTGACTAACGTATAGAATTTTTTTCCAAAAATTATTTCCAAATAATAAATAGTCACATAATGTTCTTTTACATTAAATTAATATTTTATTATACGGTGATAAATCACAACTGTCGGGAAAAGTATTTGGTTCAATTTAAATTTACTTATATAAAACTTGATTTGATTATAGTCGACGGGCGGCTTAAAAGTCGGTATCAGACAGTCCACGAGGGAGTCTATCTCCTTTTCAATAGCGCCAGACCATGGAGATGTTTTAGCATCTGAGGTGGAGCGCCACACCTAGCATCAGCTCCTTACTTTACCGCACACATCCCTGTGCTACTCATACGCTGAGTTGGCGAGGACCGGTTTCGAACTAGGAACCTTGTGGTTTCTAGCCGAACGCTCTACCGACTGAGCTAACCCGGCCCCTAATTTTGACAGCAAAACTAATTTTATGTGTATTATTAAAAAAATTATAAAATTGTCAAAGATTTGTTTACATTTCTTCCAAAGAGCAGAGCAGAAATATTTTACGTAAATTTGGACATCGACAAAATCGAGATAATTTTTTTTTTAAAGTATATATTTTTACACTAGAATTAAAACATAATGAACCCATAAAACGCAAAAATTTGTAATTCTTTAAGCCTGAAGAATGAGCAAATTGTTAAAAATGTCCTCTGTTATTTATTGTACAGTTGGCGCCATAGTGAGCCTTTTGAAATCCTTGGGATTCAAGGCAACTGCATTAACGTCTGTCAGAGATATGTCTCTCTACTACTGAGTTACCTATGTAAAGCAGCCTGCAGAATGTAAGTTATTTATTTTATTAATGATTTATCCTTTTATTATTCAATTACATTATGTGTATCGATCCTTATTTAAATCCACACACACAAACACCTCCACACACACACACACACACACACAACACACACACACACACACATATATACTAATATATATATATATATATATATATATTCAATGAACACAGTGTAATCGGCTGCAATTAATCGGTACCGTCGATTAATTCAGTGGATTTAACCCTGAAGATCCTTATGGTGAAACTCGAGTAGGTTTCTATTGTATCCATTTCTTTAATAGATTTGCTCTACTTTGTATTGAGCACTTTGTATTTATTATATATCGCGGACTTAACCCTGGATTTTGTGCACCTCCACCGACGTGACCATATTCACCGTAAGCCACCTTTTATCTATATGAATATATATATACACATATATATATAATATAATATATATATATATGTACAAGTGATAACCTACTCAAGTTTCACCATAAGGACCGTCAGGGCTAAATCCACTGAATTAATCGGTATTGAGCACTTTGTATTGTTATGTCGCTGACTTACCTCGCTGAATTCTGCACCATCTAACCATCGTGACCATATTCACAGGCAAGACACCTTTTTCCATATTATATATATATATATATTATATATATATATAATATAGTAAGTGTGACAAAAAAGTATCGAGATTTTTCCTAGACGATGCTGTGCATTTCCACATAGTGCTAATACCCCCTGGGAAAAGTATGAATCTATATATTTCATCCCCCCCCCCCAGCTATGGGTAAAATGTAGGGGCAGACTGGTCTCTTGAACCTTGGGTAGGTAACCAGTGCTAGGAGAGGGTAACTGTGATCAAAAAGTCCTGAGGTAAGTCAGCGGGACATAACAATACAAAGTGCTCAATACCGATTAATTCAGTGGAGTTTAGCCCTGACGGTCCTTATGGGTGAAACTTGAGTAGGTTATCACTGTACATATAATATATATATATATATATATAGATTGTGTATATATAATATTCAGTATAGAATAATAAGGTGGGCTTACCGGTGAAATATGGTCACCGTGCGATGGAGGTGCACAAAATCCAGGGGTTAAGTCCTTCGCGATATAATAAATTATCAAAGTGCTCAATACAAAGTAGAGCAATCTATAAAGAGAATGGATACAATTGAACCTACTCGAAGTTTCACCATAAGGATCCTCAGGATTAAAGCCACTGAATTAATCCGGATAGGTCCGATTCTTAATCTGCAGGACCGCCGATTACACGTGTGTTTTCCATTTGATATATATATATTATATATATATATATATATATTATGTATTTGGTGTTGCTGTTCGGGTGTGTGTGGATTGTGTGTGTTGTTGGAGGTGTTGTGTGTGTGGATTAATAAGGATCGATACACATAATGTATTGAATATAAAGATAAATCATTTAATAAATAAGATCAACTTACATTCTGCAGGCTGCTTACATAGGTAACTCCAGTTGTAGAGACATATCTCTGACAGACGCTTAACTGGCAGTTTTGCCTTGAATCCCCAAAGATTTCAAAAGGTCACTATGGCCGCCAACTGCTACAATTAAATAACAAGAGGACATTTTTAACAATTTGCTCATTCTTCAGGACTTAAAGAATTACAACTATTTTTGCGTTTTATGTTCATATGTTATAATTCTAGGTAAAAGTACTATACTTAAAAAAAAAATTATCGATTTTTGTCGATTGTCCAAATTTACGTAAAATATATGTTTCTGCTCGGCTCTTTGGAAAGAAAATGTAAACAAATCCTTTGGACATTTATATTTTTTGTAATCAATCACATAAAATTTAGTTTCTGCTGTCAAAATAGGCGGCCCGGGTTTAGCTCAGTCTAAGCGGTAGAGCGGTCCGGACTAGAAACACAAGGTTCCTAGTCGAACCACGCCGTCCTCGCCTAACTCAAGCGTATGAAGTAGCACAGGCATGTTGCGGTACAAGTAGAGGAGCTGATGCTAGGGTGTGGCGCTCCCCACCTCAAGAATGCTAAACAATGCCCCATGGTCTGGCGTATCTGAAAAGGAGAGAGACTCTCCTCGTGGACTGTTAGCTGATACCGACTTTTAAAGCCGCCCGTCGACATCAATCAAATCAAGTTTTATATAATGTAATTTAAATTGAACCAAATACTGTTTCCCGACAGTTGTGATTTTTCACCGCATAATAAAACTTATTAGATTTAATGGAAAGAACAGTTATGTGTACTATTATTTTGGAAATAATTTTTGGAAAAAAATTCTATGACGTCTAAGTCAACTTAAATATATATAAAATAAAACAAAACTATATAATATATATATAGATGGAAGATATGATGAAGAAATTAATCCCGACAATACTGTGAAGGAAAAATGTTTCAAAAATATTAACAGACACAGGATGTTACGATCAAAGGGAATTTTTTTTTATGTCTATACTAATATTTTCGGTTATTGATAAACCATCATCAGATTATATTTTCTACCTACAAAAATTTATTTTGCATTCTCCTGATGGAGGGTTATTCATCAAATCGAAATAACTAAAACTAGTACTCTATAACATCTTTTTCCTATTGATCGTAACATCTTGTGTCTGATTATATTTTTGAAAATTTCTTCATATACTTATATAATTATATATTATATAATATATTATAATACCGGCATGTATTATCATAAACTTGATTTTTGACAATGTGACTGTTTGATATAAAAAAAATTTCCTTTAGAATAATCATACTAAGTCCCAATAACCGTCGAATTAGATTAAGACAAGGCAACAGGCACCGTAACTTAATACCGGACTAACCTTGTTGCAATCCTTCTGCAGAAGCAGTAAAAAAAGTATTCGGTTTACCCATAGATTTTGAAACTATTGCCTGACGGTGATGGGAGTAAAAAATTCCAACTTGTCAGCGAGTTTGTACCCGTAAGTAACGTAAACTCATCAATTCATTAAAGGATTTAAAATAAAACATTTGAAATGTGTAACTTTAAATATGTATTAAAATTAAAACAAACTATATATAAGCATATATAAACAGTCATGTCATTTATTAAACTTGTTTTAAAAAAACAATGAGGACTGTCTAATTGTTGCATGTTTAAATTTGAGTGTATTTATTATGTTATTGAGCATTTTGGGTAATGTTGACGTAGGCAGTGAGTAATTTTTTTGTTACTGGACAAAACCGGAAGCGATATCGTCATATTCTGATAAATATCCAGCAAGCACGCTTAGCCTGACTCCAATGGACTAGTCACGTTTATTCAAACCCAGTCATCATATAATAAACAATTGTATTTAACTCTATCATAACCATTCGATTGAAAAAAAATACACATACCAAATGCGTTTTTGATCTTTCCGCAACCCTATTGCCCTTATGCACAAGCCCAATCACTTTTTATCATCATGGATGCTAGAAGGCGGTGGTGACGGTCTACATGTTCCTGGAAATTGACGTTAAACTCCTATCTGATGGTGACGTGTTCCAGTTTGGAGGTTTGACGGACTGTGGGAGCATCACCATTGCTCCCTCGGTCCACGTCTGGACCCGGTATACGTGGTAGTACTTTTAGGGTCCCATCTATGGTAAATGGAAAATGTATTTATAAAAAAAAAATTGATTATCCATAAGAAATTACTTATTGCAAACCTACTTATCGGCATTAACAATGACCACTAAGGTGAATATGCCGTAAAAAAACAAAACAAACCCAAACAAACAACCATGCGTTTATATTACTGGTTTCTTTCCAACCTTGTTTTAGAAGACAATAGCGAGTCTTGGCTTTTTAGTGCTCCGTAACAATGGGCCTTCAAGAGTCAGGCGTGGTTATTTACAGGCTTCAAATTTCACTTCATAAAAAAAAGAACCTCACAGGAACAACAACCGCTTGGGACTCTTATGTTTACCGAATGTAGGACTGGTCTAATGGTAGAGTCCTAGGAAATAGAATCGCGACCTGAGTCAATTCCTGGACGAAGCTGTTAGATTTACATGTCGCTTATACAAATTGATAGGTATGAATCCAACTCTCCCTCCAGCTCATGGGCAACTATTAGGGAAGACTGGGCTCTTTAAACCCATTGGAATATTGTAACCAGTTAGGAGAACAGGAAAACTCGAATTTAAACCTGTTAAACTCCGCTTAAGAAACATTGACCTTGTGCACATGCTCGTGCGGAGGGGCTTTGGTATATATATGATATGGAGACCTGGCACTTCACTTTGCGAGACTTATTTATGATTCCGTATATTTTGTTTATAAAAGATTACTCTCATGCGCATTATATGGTTTAATTGTTAGTAAACTGATTCTGCCAGACTTATTATAAGAGTGGTTCAATCCTCACTGGCTATCTTATAATTAATTAATCTTAGTTAAACAAGAACAAGTATAGTAAAGTAAGCTGGTCAGTGTGCTGTCTAGGCTTTTAGCAGTGCGGGTCGACGGTGTCATACTGATCGCAGTGGGTTACAGTCAAGGCTCGTTAAAAACTCGGTTCCCACTAGATCAGCAAAGTTAAGCAGCGAAGAGCCTGTTCAGTAATAGGTTGGTGACCATTTACGCAACAGCAGATACTATAAGAAAACTGAATATTAATATTAGTTTGATAAGCATTAAATGAGCCCGAAAAGGTGATATCTGCCGTAAAAACCAAAACAACTAAATCGAAATGAGGTCGCTTTACCAGACGTTTGACACTCCACCATGAGGGTGTCGACACAGTTTGATACATTCTATTGTACTCTAGTATAAGATGTTAACAGAGAATTAGTAGGAAGAAACATAACGAGTTCATGAAGAATTAGTGGAAAAAAGGTTTACAAATCAAATTATACAAGGGAATAGATCATAAGCAAATTGCATTGTTTTAATTAAACAACTGTCTCGCTGAGATCTCGTGTTTTCGTCTCTCTTATGCTCAGATATTTTCATAGGAAAAAACAATTGATTCCATTCTTTCTTTCACGAAAATGTCGCCTCATGATGAAACTGAGTCCCCATGTCTTTCAAAAACAAAACGGACATCCTCAACCATCGATGGCAATGCCTAAACTCGGTAGAACAATTAGAACTCTAGGCACGTGACTCTTCCCTCCACAGAAAATGACTTAGTGCCACGCATTAGGAAAGGCACTGGGCCGCTATGAATAAAATTACGGTCATATGGAAATCCCCAATTCACAGACAAGTTAAATAGCACAGTTCTTTCAGGCCGTGTGTCGTATCAGTTTACTGTTGTATTGGCTGGCACACATGGGCCCTAACGAAACGGACTAGAGAGAATAAACTAGGATGGAGGCGTGCACAAAAGCGCGGGTGATCCTGAAACAAGACGTGGAAACAACACCCCTACGAGAAAACAGCTCTACGGCACCTGCCACATATCACCCCAAAACCAGTCCTTAGTAAGACGGACAACACACGCGGGACACTGACTGGGGAAGAAGGACGAACTCATAAGCGACGTTCTTCAGTGGAAGCCACACATAGCAACGCCAAGGTTGTGGGGCGGCCGACCAGCCAAAGACGTTTACATTGATCAGCTCTGGTGCGGATACAGGATGCTGCATTAGAGGACCTCCCGAGAATGATTGAGCGAGTTAGGGACGGTATGGAGACGAGATTGTTCAGGATATCCGTGCCAACAGCGCGAGCATGATGATGATGTATGGACTTTGACAATACAGTTCAAAATAGAACGCTTTCAAGATAACTTGTTGAAATGAGCAATGACACGAAAAACTACGAGACATTGTTTTTCATCCTAAAGAAATGAGGAAAAACTTACCACGAAATCGAGTTGATTGAATGAAAATGAGAAAACTTACGAGACATCTTTTTTCAATCTAAAGAGAAATGAGAAAAACTACGAGAATAAGTTGATTGAATGAGAAAGAAAAACTTACGAGCTCGCACAGTATCTTTTTCAATCTTCAAAAAGAAATGAAAACTTACGAGAAATAACTTGATTGAATGCCAGAATATGAGAAAAACTATAGAGACATATCTTTTTTCAATCTCTAAAAGAAATGAGAAAACTTACGAGAACATAATTCATGAAATGAAACATGAGAACAAAACTTACGAGACATTCACATGTTGCTCCGATGTCAATCACACTCTCGTACTCCATCCTGTAAGATCTTCAATCACTTTGGAAGCTTCAAGTCAGCCCAAAATCAATGGCCCCATCAGACATGAGAAAAAACCAAAACCAACAAAACAACCGCGCAAGGATATTAATAATCCGTCTTCACAGCCCGTTCTAACTTTGTTGATTACTTGAGATCTGCCCAAAAGAAAGAAAGTCGTTTCCACAATCGCTTTATCCTCAAGAGGAATAACCTGGTGTCCAAAGACCCAAGTTGTATACAATCGTAACACTAAAGATTTGAAAAAACGCCACCAGATTATAATACGTGATAATTACAATCCGCTGGTATCAGCGGATGGTCCACGCGCCACTTTCTCGGTTCCTTTTCCATCTGGTATATGATAAACAAAGTGACGGGCAGGTTAAAGATAAATAGAACCGCATTCTGACCGCGCCCACCTCCCGCGACCCTACGTATACATCGTCGTCGCGATCCGGTTATTTATATACAACTTGGAGATTAAACAAATTAAATGAAAAATTAAAAAATTAGACCCACTGATCCCCTTCACATCGACAAGAACCCTCCGAACACACCACCATGCAGTTGCAGAAAAAAGGCCCACCTTCTGAACTCCCAATTCTTATTTTTCTTAATTCTTACATTTTTGTAAATAATCTCCCCACTTAACTAATATTCCACAAACCATGCCAATGAATAGTATTACAACACTGATCATCCTAGGAAAACTTACCATATTAACCCAAAAAATTTTTTAAACGAATTTTGGTCAAAAAATAAAATGAATGAGTATTTCGCACTATATCCGTTCAATTTCGACAACCTACTAAATCTTTGGGAAAGGTCATGAACGCCCATTCATTACTACTACTTCTGGACGAGAGCGAAAATTCCCCCAAGACGGCCAACATGCTGGCCGGGAAATTATCTCAGAGGTGGCGATTCCGGACGTTCTTTGAGAACCGGGATTCTGGGCTTGAGCAGTCCATGACACGGGATTCTGGGGTTGAGCAGTCCATGACACCGCAACACCCCACTTTGGCCCGTCACCATTAACACCTATAACATTGGCCCCAACCCTACATGCCCTTATGGGGAAAAAACACTTATAACGTTATTATGTGCTTAGAAGAGTGTGCGCTAGAGTCTTAATGTCCTGGATATGACGTTAAACTGTAAATCCAGTGGGAATTTCCAGTACAGCGGCTCCTAGGAGTGAGGAGTACCCTCCATTTCTCTATTAATCCCTGACACTCTGACCAGCGTTGTAGTTAGTATTTTTAGGGTAACATTATTATTAAATAAATCAAAAAATGAGTATAAAATCTGTTAAAAATTGAGTTGAAAAAAATATATATACAAACAAAAATGAAAACACAAAATATTTTCGGCACCAAAATAACCGGACAAGGTTTGAGCCTACCGTAAAATCCACAACCAACCAACCCAAATAAAAACCCAAGCCTCCAACCAACAGCAATTACCTGTCAAATCTGTATCTTAAAGCTCTAAAATATATGGAAGTATATTCTTCGCATTATTCCTTTCTACATCCATACTTATGATTTTGGCGTCAGATAATAACGCGTATGCATATATAGTAGATATGTATTATTATCTTCACGAATATAATCAAATCTCATTATTTGCCAAAAACCAAGATATGTAATAGTGAAGTGATCACATTTAGTACTCGTCATTCATTGTTGTTATTCGTAGTTTGATCCGGACATACATACACCAACTTCCCTTTATAATGTTATAGATAGATTAATTTTAAGAAATTATTATTTGATAATAATTATTGATAAAACGTTGTTTAGTTGTCTATTTTATAGTATTTACATCAATTTATAGCAATTTAAATATTAAATACAATAAAATAAAAAATAAAAAAACAAACAAATCTGGAGGTTGGGAGTATGGAGTCCCCCTCATTGCATAGTCTAGCTCTCTGACTAGGAGTCTTAGTATTATTAGTGTCCTTTCCTACACAAAATAACAACCGTAGTTTAACAAGAGATGAATAAAACAAAAACGATTCGGCAAAATATAAGAGTTACATCCCGTAAAAGAACCAACCAACCAACCAACCACCACACAAAATCCTAAAAAACCTGCTATATTCATTATATTGTTCGTATCATTCCTTTGTCTACATCATATTTATGATTTTGATGCCAGATAAAATTCCTCATTTCTAAACTTTGAATTATCTCTGAAAAGGCATGTAACCTCTCTTTACTCTAGCTTGGATTGAAATAGTACCCCTACGTTCTTCTACAGGAATTACTTTGGCATTAACGATACATTGGCCATTAAAAGCAGAGCAAACAAAACCAGTAATTCAGATGATTTGTATAGTAAGTAAAAAAACGGAGTTGCACATGGTCGGTATCAGCCGGACAGTAGGAAGTCTATCAGTTTGCAATAGCATTAGACCCAAGAGATTCTTTGCATCGGATGTGGTGACGCCACACATACCATTAGCTCCTTCACTTTACCACGCCCGATCAAGCGGTGTTGCTCATGAAATTTACAGCATAATGAAAATATTCAGCAGTATATTACTTACCTTGCAAGTAGATGAGTTCTACTATTATTCTCGAAAAACCTCCTGTATTTTAAGTATATTTTCGCACCTGTCTTTTTCCCATTATTCTTTATCTTACATCTCAGGTAAGACTTGTCTCAGATAAGACTTTCCATTCATTTGAAACTGTTGATTATCATTCTTCGAATTTCTTATCTTTGAACAAAATATAAATAAACAATAATTACCACACCCGCAAAAAACCGTTGCTGATAATAATCATATTCTTTAACGTAAACTAACCTTTTCTAAATTCCAAGCATTAATATCTTTTTAATTGCATCATTGATAAATCGTTAGTAGTTCGTCATAAACTCTTTTAAGTATGGCAACGAACTAGGAAACGCCAATTGTAACAAAAAGAAAACAGAAAAGAAAAATAAAAATTACTAGTTGTGTCAAAATTTTGTTACTCATCAGATTGCTTATAGTAGTTGGAACACGGCGTCGAATCCACGATTTAAGCTTACATTAACTTTTTTTGTCATTGGCGTTCTGGTAACACAAGGCGAATGTTCTTTTAAATGCATCATGGTAATCGTTTCTTTCGTCAAAAACCTCTTTAATATGAGGCAACATAATTAGGAAGCGCCAATTGTAACAAGAATAATAAAAAAATTGAATCACTAGGTGAGTGAAAACGTTTTCGTAATACAATCCAGAGTTTCAGATTGGTGTTGCCCAATGTTCTGAAGCGTAATGAACCACACTGGACTGTGGAGATGAGAAACTCTCCAGATCTCTTCAAATGCTGCTACCAGATTTACTTATCATATAATCAGGGAAAGTGACTAAACTTATATAAAAAATTATTGATGCGTGGAAGTACTATTTGTGAACTTCACCTCCCAAATGTTTTTTGTTAATGGTTGATATCTACGGAAAAATGCTTCACTAATTTTTTTTTTTTTTTTACTATAATAACAAATCAAATTTGGTTAAATCAATGTATAAAATTAATATTATTTTTCATATTTCTGATGACTAAGAAAAACTTTGATTTAGGACAGATTATACATCATTAAGACATATGATGTCCTAATTTTACTTTTTAAAGGAAAAACAAGGATTTCCAGCCCGCCATTTTGAAATATGATCCACTGATCAACTAAAATGACACTTATATATATATATATATATATATATATATATATATGGTTGTGGTGTGTGTTGTGTGTGTGTGTGGTGTGAAAAATAGATGGAAATTAATCCACTGTTATGAAATTTAACATTTTCAAAAACATATGATGTTTTATTAATGCAAGATCTGTTTCGACCAAATCGCATAAGTTGATCTTTCATCAAAGGAGCACATAGACCGAGAGAAAGATTATCCGTTCTAAAAAGACTGTTTACAGAAACCGAACGGCTGAATTCCAACCGCTGAAATTTTGAAAAAAGCATGTCTGTTTTAAAAAAATAAAATTATTTAATTTTTAATTTTTAAAATCAGAAGCATATAGTTTATAATAAACTCAAAAGGTTTGTGATAAAAATTATATTAAAAAATGTAAAGTGGTATCAAATGTATAGTATATATTTCAGCTGTTAAAGATACTAGCATAATATATATATATATATATATATATATATATATATATATATATATAATATATATATATAGTATATATAGTATATAATAATTATATAGTATATATATTTAAAGTATAGTTATATATATTAAAGCATAAGTTATATATTTCAGTTGGAGAACCTCGATCAATGGATCGTCACATTAACCCCTACCACATATTGATTGTTCCGACCGTATTGCTCTTATGGAAAACCCTAACCACTTATCATATACATAAGAAGTGTTGGGCTCGAGGTCTTAGTATCCTGGTTAGGACGGTAAACTGCTTGCTACTTATTAAGAGTCCAGAATCTAGTCTCTAGGAGAGGGATTAATGTTACATAATCTATGCATAGATTAATGGTCAACTCCCTGCATTTCTGAAGGGATATCCCTTTTTATTACACGGGCGGGACTTTCATGGAATATTACAGAAAAGTCCGCGAAATACGTGAAGTCATTGTGAGGACCTGGTTGCTTCTCAGTTTTCAGCTTGGAGTCAGGCAGAAAGATATATCTGCTTTAGCTGGGGCTCACTGCAACACACGCGCTGTGTTTAGATACAGAAAATGTTTTAGTTAAGTAAATAAAAGTTAATATGTATAATATGTTTTGTGCGTTGATGAATGTCTTGGCCCCACAAGACTGACCTTGAAGAAGAAATGAATCAAGGACGACCAACCAGCAAGAAAGAAATAGAAGCGACTAGAGGATCACGGAATGCGCCATAGAAGGTAAGTATGCATCTCTCTATCTAAACTGTGTCTATCTCTCCCCTCTCTCCAGTTAAAAGAACACTTGTGTATGTACCCCAACAGGGTATTGTGTTATAAGTATGCAACATTAACCCTTCATTGTCATTATTCCCCAGTCGACCTCTGACCGTGAGTATAGTACCTGTAGGTCCCACTTATAGCGTTAAATAGAATACAGTTTTTTTTTTAAATTGAGTACCCATCTATGAGTAAAATAAAAAAATCTCATTTAAAACAAGATGCATATATATATATATATATATATATAGATATATATATAGTATATACCAAACCTCCGCACGAACATAATGTGACATAAGTTAATTTAATAAAGCGGAGTTTAACAGCGTTTGATCAGATTTTTTCTACTCCTTGACTGGTTGTAAAAAAAAGAGCCCAGTCAGCCCACTATTACCCTAGCTGGAGAGAAATAGTTGGATTTAGGTTCATACCTTTCCGCTACGACTCTAATCTTTACACCCACGCGGCCTCTACAAAACAAAATCCGTCTGAACTTGCACAAAGGTGTCAAAAATTAGGGTGATCCAGAAAAAAACAGAACCCAAATTATTTACTTATTTTAACATTAAAACTAACCTTAAACCACAACTCCAACCCTAAACCCTAACCCTAACCCCTAAGCCTAAGCCCTAACGCCCAACCCTAACCATAAACCCCCTAGTTAAAATTAACAGTTTTTATTACAACATTTGTGGGTTCTGTTTTTCAGGGTCACCAGTATACATGTGACCAAAAAAAAAAAAAAAAAAAAAACAGAACCAAAATTATTTATTCCTTTTCCCATTAAACTAACCCCTAAACCTCAAACCAAACCCTAACCCTAACCATAAACCCTAACCACTAACCCTAAACCTCCATAGTTAATAACAGCTTATTTACAAAAAATTGAGGGTTCTTTTTTCTCGGGGTGTCACCTAATTTAAAACACCCTTGTGCAAGGTTCAGCCCAAAATCCAATAGAGGAATAGGTTGCATACTCTCTTTCTGAAGAAAGGCGACCTCGGAATCACTAAGAACTCTAGAGTCATAACATATCATTATTACCATAGTGTTAATAATAAAGGAGAATCGCTTCCGGTTTTGTCTGTAACAAAAATTACGTCACTGCTTACATCACTTATCCAAAATCGTCATAAATAGAATAACATTTATTCTACGATTTTGCATGTCAAATTTTGAGTGTATTTATCAATAAATACACTCAAAATTTGAACATGCAACATTTAGACAGTCCCCATTGTTTTTTTAAAACAAGTTTAATAAAACAGACTGGTATTATATATCTATATAGAGTGCTTTATTTTAATACATATTTAAAAGTTACATTTCAAATTGTTTTATTTTTTAATCCTTTAATGAATTTTGATGGTTTTACTTACTTAGGGTACAAACTCGCTGACATTGAATTTTTTACACCCTCTCCTCAGGCAATATGTTTCAAAAAATCTATTTTTTACATCGCCCGGAGGGTGTTTTTATTTTTACTAGTATTGTTTAATTTTGAAAATTCCCACTTCTGAAAAATCATTTTATTAATATGTTCTGTAAAACAATCATTAGATTTTGAGATTAGTATTAGTAGTAGTAGTAGTAAGTAAGTATAAGTCGTCGGGTGGCCTAAAGTCGGTACAGCCAAATAGCGAGGGAGTCTATCCCCTTTTCACAAGCGCTTAAACCAAGGAGATTGTTTTTTTGCGTCTGAGGTGGGGGCGCCATACCCACCATTCAAGCTCCTTACTTCCGGCATAGATCCCTGTGCTACTCATACGCGCTGAGTTATGAACATTGAATTTTTATTCCCACTCCTCAGGCAATATGTTTTCAAAAATCTATTTTTACATCGCCCGGAGGGTGTTTTTTTTTATTGTACTAGTGTTGTTTTAATGTCCCGCTTATAAATCATATCTGAATTTGAGGAAATATTTAGGTAAAAATCAAACAGTTTTAATGAGAATTTGCGCCACAACTTCTTAGATTCTTGATAGACGCAATTTTTTAAGAGTAGAATAAATAATGCGAGAAAAAGAACTACTCGAGATGCCAAGTGCTAATTTGAATAAATCTTCGAAGATGCACCTGTTACGCACCCACATCGTTGGGGATCGATCAGTGTGCGCACGCAGCAAGAAATTAAAAAAAAAAAACGCGATGATGGTCCCAGTTGTAAAAATAAAAAGAATAAAATACAAAGGGATGGTAATTTCACTGCACTTTTATGAAGCTACCCCAAGGAAGGGGGGGGGGGTCCGGTAACCCTCTTAACCTTTATGCGGGGTCGTATTAGGAATTTATTTCGGGGTTTTATTCTTGTCACGAAGATAACAATTTAAGGTTAAACAGATTACGAAAGGCTTTTTGGCTGTTTTTGACGCTCGATTTCCAATATTATGAATTTAAGCAAAAATTTAAAGTTAACCCAAAATTTTCAAACTTGCAAACTATCAGGCATCATTAGACCCGTTAGGGGCTTGCTAAAATACCAAATTCAATGTTATTTTATTAATTTTCGATAGTGTTTACACCGTTATTTTTGTTTTTTAATAGCCTGTTTGGAAGTAAAAAAAATCGCTTCAAACCCCGATTTGGAAATTGCCGCCCAAAGTTTTCCAACATACCAACTATCAGGTAAGGTGTCCGGGGACGGCCCCAACTGAAACAACAGTTGGAATGTAAATTTCATGGTTTTAAGGGGTCCGCCGGGCGTTTTTGAGTTTTTTACATCACTCAATTCAACCTGAAAAATGCCCTGTTTTGAAGCCTTTTTGGCTTGTTTTTGACGCTCGATTTTTCCTGTTTGCTAGTCGCCTACGCACTCGCCCACTCATTTACAAATCTACCTTTAAACTGAATCGATTGTCGGTCTCATTGATATGTGTACTAGTGCACATACCGATAGTTGTCACATACCTCACAAAACAGCAGTCGTACGGCCACACCTCTAATCCTATAAACCATTTTAATTTGAGACGGATTAGACATGTGCTGGGCAATGCTAGAGAAAACAGGGGACGAACCCATCTGAGACTTTCTCTTGCGAAACCATGACACATAGCCACACCTGCGTTGGCCCGAACAGCAAGAACTTACATTCCATCAGCTGGTGTGAAACAGCATGCAGTCTAGAGGATTCAACAAGAGTGATGGATGGTAGAGGGTAGGTCGATTTTTCACTTAAAAAAAATATCAAATTGTTCATCTATGCGAAAGTTGTGTTGTATACTAAATACTAATACCAAAAAATTAGATCTTTTACTTGTCCCATTGTTTGAGGAAATAGCATCAAAGATCGTCTGCTAAAATTCACAATAAATCCTTGTTTTAACAACAGTTTGGCCTAGTAATTGGTTTAGAAAATTTACCTTCCCAATATTTAAATTGTCTAAAGTGTCTACTCTCCCGACACATAAGATGCAAATGATGAGTCGGAGAGTTAGACACTCTAAGCTCCCTGAAATAGTCTATAATGCTAAATCTCCAAGTCTTTTATTATTTCTACTTATAAATTTGCTCTGTGACTCTAACATTAAGAGCGCACATTGAGCTCTCAAACCGCGACAGGTTTTAAAAAAAAAATCTTGTGTCGTAAGGAAGATCTTCTCTGGGTTACTTTTGGATCTATAGCTGTTATAAGGATATTAATATACTGCTATTTATATGTATATATATATATATATATATGTATATTAGTTTGAGAAAATAGCATCAAGATCGTCTGCTAAATCACAATAAATCCTTGTTTTTTAACGTTAGGCTAGAAATTGGTTAGAAAATTTACATTTTTCATTATTTAAATCAGAAATGTTGTTTTATCTTATCAAAATGAAACGAATTAAATATTATAAATAGAATTCAAAATTGAAAATGTGTCCCTGCTCCATCACCACAGACACCTCTGATATGCTGCTTTTTACCTCATTAATTAAGCCTGGAATAGACGACGATCTTTGATGTGCTGATTTCTCAAACAATGGCTACAATGTAAAACATCTTAGCTCAGTCGGTAGAAGCGTTCGTCTAGAAACCACAAAGTTTCCAGTTCGATACCGGCCCTTGCCAACTCAGTGTATGAGTAGCTAAGGACCTGTGCGCGTAAAGTGAAGAGCTGATGGTAGGTGTGCGCTCCACTTCAGACGCAAAAACACCTCTTTGGTCTAGCGCTAGTGAAAAAGGGATAGACTCTTCGGTTGTTTTTAGTTCGATGTTATTCCTGTATCTATTGCTCTGCAGTTATAAATTCGGTGGTTGGCGGTTAGTTGGTTTTACGGCAAGTCAACGCTTGGTTGGCGTATTTATGCCGAATAGTTTTGTTTTTATACATTTCCTTTGTGGTATCTATTACCTATAACTCATGTTTATCCAAGGTTAGGGGTTTGCCATAAGAGCAATAAGGTTGGACTATCAGTTAACCCTTGACCACGTATCTTTGAAGCGTATGCACATATTCTCAGAGATACGTCGTTCAAAGTTAACTCACCTGAAAAAATGTAAAAGTTTTTAGATAAAATAACTGGTGCTATATATCTTTTATTTCATTAATAATCAACACTGAAAATTTCATTAAATTCGGTTAATTTGGAAAAAGACCCGTTCCGATCAATAGGATTGTCGTCAAGCCCTACACCTATATGTTGTCCCAACCTTATTGCTCTAATGCAATCCCCTTAACCATTTTAACATATTTCTGCTAGAAGAGGCTGACTGAGGCTGTCTTAGCACACGAGTTAAGATGCTAAATTGTATCAAGTGGTGAGGTTCCAATTCTGGAGCTTTAGGTAGTTTGAAGGGTGATCTTTCAACTTTACTCGTAAATTCCTAACATAAAAACAGTTTGAACTCAAGGGGGTTACTCTGAATACCTTTTTTCTTTTTATTATTAAATATATTTTTTTAATAATGAATTAGCACATTGTGCCAGAATACTCAGAACAGTCCCTTGGGACACCTGAGGAGAGACTTATTTTGCCTCGTGTTTTATTTTACTTAGTTTATTTGTTCTTTCTTTCTGTTGTAAAAGGGAAGCAACCTCACGTATGCAAATGAGATACGTATAAAGGAAGGAACAGAGGATTAGCTCAGAGCGATGCGAGTTGATCTCCAACCACGAACGTTGTGTTCGTATTCTCAGATTTGCAAACACACGTGCGACAACTTCAAGATAAGTAATCTTACCAGACACTTTTTTTTACCTTGCCGGCCGAAAGCCCGTTTTATTTTGTTATTTGTATTATTTGTAAATAAACTATTATTACAACCACTTCAACCTTCTCGTTTATGTGTATTTCCAAGACATACACTTTCTTTATTTTTTAAATTGTCCTATTTTGTTCTTTTTTATTTAATAAAATCCAGAGTGTTTTATTTACTTACCTATTTACGAGTAAAAGATTGGAAGATCCCTCCCTTAAATTCAAATAATTTATGGTAGGAATATTACGAGTAAAAAGTTCAACAGTTAACCTACCAATCATATAGGTGCTTTAGGGTGCTTGACGACAATCTATTGACGGGTCCTTTGCCAAAATAAATAAGAATGATAAGCAAATATTATTGGAATATTTCATTAAGTAACATCGTATATACAAATGAGTTACAAATTTAAACGAACGAGCCATCGTAATGCATAATCAAAAATATTTATGCATTTTTAGACCCTGAAATTTTTCATAACCTCCAAATAAATAAGTTTATTTATTTATTTAACTAATTGATTTGATTATTTTTTATAATCACTAGCAAATGATGCTCCGGGGTGCAAGTATTTAAGTCTTTTCATGTAAGCACAAATATTAGATTAATTTAGAAAGGCTAATGAATACAATAAGAATGCAGATAAAAAGATTTGAAACTGAGGGGTATAATCAAACAAATAGAACAACTGAAACTTACTCTTCCCCCACTCCCGCTTTCATTGCTAAATAATCCTAATTTAACTATTCAGTTTAAAATAGAAGTAAAGAATAAAATTACTGTTATTTATTCTTGTTAACGGTTTTCTTTTAAGATTATCCACGAGATTTTTGCTATATTCATTAAGATAAAATCAAACAATTAGAAATCAGTAATACGAAGCACATATTTATAAAATCAGATTTTATATATCAATTATGCCAATATTAGCCTTCCCATTCACACTGTAAACCGTTATTTTGTTGTGTATATAAATACAATTGCATGTATTCTTATGTAGATATTGTCAACAGTATTAATAATGTAAAACAATTTTATCAATAATTGAGTTTTAAATAAAAATAAAATCCTGTAGAATGTGACGTAAATAACTAAGGGAATTGTGCCTTGAATAGTAATATAGTTCGGTTACAGACAGAAAAACACACAATCTCCATTATAATAAGATATTATTCAACCTAACGTAAAAACTTTTACCGTGTAATGCAAGGGAGACTACTCTTCTATAATTTACATTTAAGTTGGTTCCCTTGGATCTATTATCAAGCACAAGTATCGATAATTAGGTCAGACTGCCACAATTGTATTTTCCTACGTGGCTACAAATTTCTGTTTACTCTGAACAATACCCCCCCTATACACAAACAAACACTAAGAATTACCCCCATCCCTCCAAAAATAAGCAAACAAATACTTTTCATTCGAAACGGATTACACATTATGATAGCTGATTCTGACCAAAATATTCTTGTTATAAAACAGTCAATAAAATTAATTAACGCTAGCAAATAAAAAACACCTCCGGTCGATGTAAAATAGATTTTGACACATATGCCCTGAAGGGTGGCTGTAAAAAATTCAATGTCAGCGAGTTTGTACCCTAAGTAAGTAAAATCATAAAATTCATTATAAGATTAAAAAATAAACAATTTGAAATGTAAAACTTAAATATGTATAAAATAAACAAAACTATAATAGATTATATAATACCAGTCAAGTATTTATTAAACTTGTTTTAAAAAACAAGTAGGACTGTCTAATGTTGCACTGCCTCAAATTTTGAGTATATTATTCTGTTAGACGATGTGGTAATGTGACGTAAGCAGTGACGTAGTTTTTGTTACAGCCAACAACCGGAAGCGAATCTCCATTATTAATAGAGAAAGAAGATATATATTCTGTAAGGTTAATGTATATATGAAATTCTTGTAATTTTTCCAATACCCCCCCCCCGTATACGAGCAACACACACGCGCACACTCTCTCACCCTATCTCTCTCCCTCTCATATTATAAATAGGTATTTAATCCGAAGTCGTTCGCCATAGGCTAAAGATGTTACACAGTGTCTGGCAAAGCCTCTTTAATACACCGAGGTGCATGCTTACTGACTTAGCTAAACGTTTTTGAAGTTTTATTTTAGCTTCAGTCTGTAGAGCCGTTCGGCTAGAAACCACAGGTTCCTTAGTATCGATACCAGCCGCTCGCCAACTCAGCGTAATGCAGCTAGCACAGGGATCTATCGTTAAAGTAAGGAGCTGATGGTAGGTTGGCGCTCCACTCCAGGTTCGCATAAAGCAATCTTCTTCTGTCTAGGCCACCAGTGGAAAAAAAAGAAAGCAAAGACTTCCCTCGCTGATAGCTGATACGGGGTTACTTTACTTCTGGTCTGAGATATATGGCGACAATAAATAGATTGTAGAATTTGGAATAAAACAAGTGTTCCAAAAATTAAGAATAATTGTATTTATCAACGCTAAACGTTTTATTTTTATCTCCTGTCATTCTATTATAACACATCCATCAATCTTCCTTCCTTCGCCGTCAAAGAAACCGAAACGTAAGCGTTGATAAATAAATTTTCATTACTTTTGGAACCTTGTTTTTCATATTGCTTATACTATTGTCGAGATTTATTCCACATTACTGCCCATAACTATATATTACTAGAAATATATGCACCCTACGGGTGACAAATTATTTAAGTTTTAATGTTAAGAAAATATTGTAGTTAAATTTAGAAGGCTAGTGAAACTAAATACGAATGCCAGAAAAGATTTATAACAGAGGGTATAATTCGAAAAATAGAACAACTGAAATTTACCTTCCATCACTCTCTGTCTTTTATGGTTTATTTTTTCTAACATTTAAGTAATTAGTTAAAAGAGGGAAGGTAAAGAATAAAAATGACAATTATTTTTTCTTGATAATGGATTTCATTAAGATTCATTGAAGAGATTTGCTTATGTTCATTAAAATTAAAACCAAACCATTAGGAAATTCCAATAATACTAAGCACATATTTATTAAATTCGCATTTTTTAATATTTAATATGCCAATAAGCTTCCTGTTCACACTGGAAACCGCTATTTTGTTCTCTATATTAAATACAATTGCAGGTTATTGGTAGTAGATATGGTAACAGTATAAATTAATGAAAAACAATTTTCGATTAATAATTGATGGTTTAAAATAAGCGATAAATTCATTGGTGAATGTGGCGTCATCACTAAGGGAATTGTGACTGAGTAGTGATTTAGTTTCCGTTACAGACAGAAAATACACACAATCTCCATTAAATAACGATTATAATATATGATATATATATTATATATGTAGAGAGAGAGACAGAGAGATGAGGAGTAGACATACACATGATACATTATAGTACAACTAGGATCACGGGGACATTTTTCACCTTTCTTAAAAACAAACACGAGTAAGCTTGCAGAACAATATGTATACAAAAAGGATAAGTTTTCATTGAAGATGTCGACAGAAATTGCTAAGTTAAAAATCCATTGCTCTCGTATTGTTCTTTTAACATTTGCATATGTCTTTTAAAAGGAATCCTGACTCCGTGAGCAATGTTGGTTGGTTGGTGGTTATGGTGGTTGCTGAAATTCTGTATTCTGTCTGTAACCAAAAACTACGTCATACCTCTACGCACAAGCCTACGTCACAATATTTCTTATGCTATATACACCCCAAATTTTTTAAACAACGAAGTTAAACTAAAAAGGTTTACAAATAAATGAATACCTACGATTTTTGTGAAAATTGATGTGGAAAATATTCAAGAATAATTGTTGATTATTACATGCATGACAATTTGTTATTTTGAGATGGACGGGCTAGTTTCATTCAAATTGCTGTTTTTTTTGTTTTGTTTTGTTTTTCTTCTACTCCTCATTAATAAATATGAGCGATTTGGTCTTATTTATGATAAAAACCCTCTGACATTGAATTTTTAACTTCCACCCTCTTCAGGCATGTCTTTTCAAAAATTAATTTTACGACCCTGGAGGGTGTTTTCGTTGCAATAAAGTTATTCTTCTAATCATTTTTCATCGTTTTGTTCTTTCGGTTCCTTGCTATTCAAGCATCAATAAACCATACGTCTTCGGCCATTAAAAATAACCCAACAAGGTGACCTGCCGTAAAAATCCAGCATAGCAAGTTGTTGTGAGTGGCCGTTTGTCGGATCAGCCGTATTGAGCGAGAGTCCTTATACCCTTTTTCACTAGCGCTAGACAAGGGAGTATACGTTACAGATACATTAAATATCATTTTAATCTTGTTCTCTTGATGCTTGAAATAGCTGAAGTAAACCGAAAGAACAAGAAGATGAAAGATGATATAAGAAGAGAAGTATTGAGGCGAGAGTCGTATACCCTTTTCACTAAAGCCGTGCTTTAACAAGGGAGATGTTTTTGCTGAGTTGAAGCATACGACAGACAATTACATCAATTTCTTTTATGTTCAATTTATATCCCACCCCCCTCCATCGATCAATCAGTCATATATGGAGAAATTTTTAAGAAGGATACAGCATAGAGCGAATGAAGTATTTTGCGTGCAAGGGCACTGCGCAAGGAGATGTAATGCAAGGTATTTTTATTTATTTTGAATGAATCGGGTCGCTGATGAGCTTAGGCTTAGATAGATCCGTGTGCTCTAGTATATGACCAGTTTATCACCCTCCCCCCAAACCAAATTTCCGGCTACATGCGAGTTGTGTGCACATACGTTGATCTCATTTCCAAATTAAGAACAAAAAGTTTATTTGGAGTGAGTGCACGTATGGCTCAGCTTACAAATAATCGCATGTACTCAATTTCCGTGGCTACTCTTACGCCAGATGTTGTTTCAGATCTAACTCAGAACCTTGCGATTGCAAATGGTGCGCCCCCTGCTCTACGACTGAGCTAAGCCGACCCGCTGACCAGAAGGCAAAACCTTAGTCATGAATACAACTATCATTTTCATTCAACAGATCATTATAATATGAATATGTGAACAGTAGTATAAATAGGTGGTCCACGTATGGGGAAGAGGAAGAAGGTTTTGGTTGAGAAGTGGAGGTGAGCGCGCGAGCGTAAGCGGCACTATGAGCGGATTGCCAAAGGTATTTGGCAAAATTATTAGAGAAATAGGAACCAAAAGAGTGATGTTATTTTTAGACTAGGATAATTACTAACGTGAAAATGGAAATTTATCTATTCGAGCATCGAACAAAAGTACAAATAAATCATTCCATGTATATCAATTCTGTCAGCATTTCAAAATTAGCTGAAAGCACCGAAAACTTTATGTTTTTGCCACCAGTAACTTATATATACATCTGTGTTGTTTAAAAAAAAAACTAATCGTGTACTTATATATATATATATATATATATAATATATATTAAGAAATTTGAAAAAAACAAGTGTCAAAAATTAGATGAATTTATTTATCTACACCTTAAACGTTTCGGTTTCTATAAACCTTGATACTGGAGTGTATTATCGGTGAAGAAATTGATGGATGTTTTATAGATGACAGGAGATAAAAAAACTTATAAATCTTTTTAAAAATTTATAAAGATTTTTAATCTTCCTGTCATCTATTAACATCCATCAATTTCTGCACCGATTAAACATCCTGGATGAAGGTTTAAAGAAAAACCGAACGCTTAAGCGTACGATAAATAAATTCATCTTATTTTTGGAACACTGTTTTTTTCAAAATTTCCTAATATTGTCGGATTTATTGTCCATATTTACTCGCCATAATACATATATATATATATATATATATAATATATAATTATATTAATACATATATATAATATATTATATTTTTTTTTTATATATGGTTAAGGTAATTAATTTAAGAAGCATTTTGATTAAATATATTATGATTGTATATTTTTGCTTGAAGCAGTTACAATGCATATATCATATAATAATTCGATAATTAATGAAAATAATCGATGAACAAGCGAACTCTAGGCAACATTGCCCCCTACGTAAACATCGTACAGCAGCTGCTTTCAACTTATTAGAAGTCTCATCAGCGATGTATACTACGATTTCCCTCCAAGGAAATCGAAACGGGAATTAGCACTCAAGTCAGAACTTTACCACTGGGCTCATCGATATGGCATGCGAACGATATATGTGAAAATTTAGTCTTGTCAAGGTAAAATACGGTCACTAATTTACTACTACTATACAAGCAGAGAGTGGACTTAAGATCGCAAAATTTTAGGCCTATGCTCCGGCCTATGAGTGAATTGCAGGTTAAGGTTTATCTGCTTTTTAGAAACATTTGTTGATGTAAAGTGATATTATTATTTATATTTTTTGTTATTGTTCTTTTAAGAGTATACATCGCTGATGAGTCTTAATAAAGTTGAAAACAAGCTGCTGTACATGTTCTACGTATGAGGGCAATATTGCCGAGTTCGCTTGTCATGATTATTTTCATTAATTATCGAATTTTATTACGATAACGCATTGTAACTGCCTTCATGCAAAAAATATAAATAATAATAATAAAATAAAATAATATAACTATATATATATATTAATAAGTCATCCACAGACCACGTGTTTCGGCATATAGCCTCTTCAGTGTGGCTAGACACAACATCCTTGGGTAGGGTCGAACCTCAGACTGACCACATGGTATCCGATATCTTATACCCTCGCCCACTGACAGCTGATGCGGGACTGGTGTTTATTAAACTGATTAAATACATTAGGATGTTAATGTATGCTTCTCGGTCACTGAGAGATCAATATCCGGAGAAATGATCGATTGCTTCTATTTGCTTAGTACTGGTGAAAGTTATATTAAATTAGCCAATTAGAGAGTCGGCATTTACCATAATTATGGGAGCATATATTAATAAAGTCATCCATAGACACGTGTTTTCGCATATCATGCCTCTTCAGTGTGCTATTTTGTTGACACAAACTATCTTGGTAGGTATCTCCTCCATCTT
>CM042155.1:4815319-4860319 GCA_023376005.1 Doryteuthis pealeii
TGTGATATAGCCGTTTAACACACCAAACACCTAAATCCGAAATTGAGTCGCTTTATCAACGTTTGACATCCACCAAGAGGGTTGTCGACACAGTTTGCATCATTCTATCTGTAACTCTAAAGTATAAGAGTCTAACAGAGAAATAGTAGGAAAAAACAAACGGAGTATGAAGGATAGGAAAAAGGTTTAAAATCCAAATATACAGGTGAATAGAGTCAAAGCATTGCATTGTTCAATTAACAAGCTCGTGCAGATCTCGGTGTTTTTCTCTTTGTATGCTCAATATTACTCATAGGAAAAACAATGATTCCATTCTTCTTTCACGAAACTGTCGGCCTCTGATGAAACTGAGATCTCATTGTCTTTCAAAAAAAAACGACATCTCAACCATCGATGGCAAACTCCTAAACTCGGTAGAAACAATTTAGATACGTTAGGCAGTAACATCTCTCCACAGAAAATGAGCGTAGTTGCACGCATAGGAAGGGCATGGCGCGCATGAATAAAAATTATCGGTAATGGAAATCAATCTCAAGACAAGTAATAGACAGGTCTCAGGCCGTGTCGTATCAGTCACTGTTAGTAGGCATGCCAGGGCCCACATGGGCCCTACGAAACGACTAGAGAATAAGAACATAGATGGGAGCTGCACAAGAATGCATGCGGGTGAATCCTGAACAAGCACGTGGAAACAACCACCCTACGAGAAAACAGCTTACGGCCACCGCCACATATCACCCAACCATCCTTTAGTAACGACGGACAAAACACGCAGGAGACACTGCTGGCGGATAGACAAGTTACGAAACTCAGCTAAGCGACGTTCTTCAGTGGAGAGCCAACACATAGGCACGCCAGTGTGGGACCGACCAGCAAAGACGTATCATTGATCAGCTCTGTGCGGAATACAGGAGCTCATCAGGTCGACCTCCGAGAATGATGACGAAGGGACGGATGAGAAGAGATTGTCATGGATACCGTGCCACAGCGGACATGATCGATGATTGAAGATGATAATACAGTTCAAAGTAAGAAGTTTACCAATAAGTTGTGAATGAGAAATGAGAAACTACGAGACATTTTTATTTATCAATCTTAAAGAAATGAGAAAACTTTACGAAAATAAGTTTGATTTGAATGAGAAATGGAAAGCTACAGAGCATTTCTTTTTCATCTTAAGAATGAGAACTTACCGAGAATAGTTGATTGAATGAAAATGACGAAACTTACGAGACATTCCTTTTTCAATCTTAAAGAGCAGAAATGGAACACTACGAGAATATAAGTATGATGAATGAGAAATGAGAAAAACTTACGAGACATTCTTTTTCTCAATCTTAAAGAAAGTGAGAAACTTAGAGAAATAAGTGATTGAATGAGACATGAGAAAACTTACGAGACATTTCTTTTTTCATATCTCTCATTCTGTGAAAGATCTTTCATGGGAAGCTGGCAGCCAAAATCAATGGCATGAATGACGAGGAAAACACAACGAGAATGTTTTCAATTTTGTTTTTTCTCTGTTGGACTGCAAGAAGAAAGTTCGTTTTAATGCTAATCAGCAATATAACGGGTTGTATTGTTTACAAAATCCGGACTAGAAGCCAATATGAAAAAAGCAGGTAAAGTAGTGTATAGTAAGCTGGGCAGTAAAGATTAGAAACATTGCCTACGTATTGTGGGTTTAAGGATACAACATGTGGGGATTAAAAACAAATTAGAATGAAAAATTAAAAATAGACTCCCCTGACCTACATCGAGAACTCCTCCGACCATGTGTCAGAAAAAGGGCCACACTTCTGAAACTCCCAGATTTCTCTTTATTTTTCTTATATTTTCCAATTTTTCTTTTGTAAATAATCTAGCCTCCCTTACTAATATTCATATCAATATTATTAACAAACCCACTGTAATCATCCACAGGAATAATTCATATTAACCAAATCTTTAAAATTTGCCAGTACTCCGAACAATATAACAATGCATGGAGTTCTATTTATCGCACTAATCCGATTCTACTATTTTCAACACTCTCTTCTGGGGAGAGGTATGATCGCCCAATCATCTAACGATCATCTAGTCTGTCATGGAGAGATGAAATCTCCCCCCAATGAGGGCCACATGCTGCTGGTGCCCGGAGGACTACCTGGAGAGTGCACAGCGTGAACCGGGACATTCTGTGGTTGCCAGCGACGTCCATGACCACCCGTACAACACCCTCCAGCTTTTGGTTCCCCCGTGCCGCAGAGCCATAACTCACCTCGTAATACCACTCGGCGCCACAACCCTCGTACTGCCCTATACTGGGAAAAGACACTCTATAACCCTGATACCTGTGCTACAGAAGCGAGTTGGCTAGCGTCTGATGTCTGGATTATGATCTTATCTGTATCCAGTGACTGGAACTTTCAGGTCACCAAGCGCTACTAGCGGGTGTAAGTCGCCAGGCGAGTCACCTCATCGATGCCTCATTAAGATGCCCGGTACCCAGCTCGTCGACAGCTGCTACGTAGTACCTTTTTTAGTTTGCCGTAGCTCGGATGGCGGTAAGCGATAATCTATGTATCTTTAAAGACTCAAGAGATAAAGAACAGATGAGTATTAACAATCTGATTTAAGAAATTGAGTCTTGAACAACAAAAATATTAGCATCTATACCAATACAAAACTATGGCCGGAATGCATGAACACAACCTTAAGTAGAATTTTCGGCACCACACAATAACCGACATAGGTTCTCAAGACAGCCTCCTCGTGAAAATTCCACGAGCCAACCAACAAGCACCGCCTCCAACCAAGTAGCAATTCACCGTGCAATATCGTATGTAAAGGAAAAATAACAAGAAAAAACAATATCCTAACAAGATATACACACGCGCCGCCGCCTGGATATTACGTTCTTGCGATTCCTTCCCTTCTTACCTCACTCGGCCATACTTATGATTTGCGCGCTCAGATACTATCATAGAAGATTATCTATTAATTATCTTCGACGAATATAAAATCAAAATCTTCTGATATATTTTTGACTCAAAAGCCAAGATCATTGGTAACTAGTGAATGGTATATAATATTTACATTCGTCATTGTAATCTGCTTTCATTTTCGTAGTTTGATCCGGACATAATACAACAACTTCCCCTTTATATATTATAGAATAGATTTAATTTAAGGAAATCTATATTGACTAATACTTCGATAACTCCGTCTTAGCTATTTGTAATAGTACTTTACAGCTACAATTTAGCAATTTAAATTATTAAATACATAAAATAAAAAATAAAAAAAACAAACTAATCTGGAGGTGGAGTATGGAGTTATACCCCATTCATTGCCATTAGTCTTAGTCCTCCTCTGGACTAGGAGTCTTAGTATTTATAGTGTCCCTTCCTACAATAACAACCGTAGTTAACAAAGAATGAATAACAAAAACGCTATTCGGCAAAATATAAGAGTGACTCCCGATAAGAAACCAATTGCCAACCAACCAACCAACAACAACATTTACCTATAAAACTGCTATATCTCACTGTATATTGTTCGTATCATTCCTTTGTCTACTCATTTTATGATTATTGGAATGCCCAGATAAAATTTCCTATTCTTCTAAAACTTTGAATTATCTCTGGAAAAGCATGGTACCTCTCTTTACTTAGTATGGATGAAATAGTACCCCTACGTGTTCTTCTACAGGGGATTACTTTTGCAATTAACCGGATACATGCCATTAAAAAGCAGAGCAAACAAAAACCAGTGAATTTCAGATGATTTTGCTATAAGTAAGTAAAGAAAAACGGGAGTTTGCACATGCCGTCGGTATCAGCCGAAAGTGAGGAAGTCTATCATTTGCAATAGCCATTAGACCCAAAGAGATTCTTTTTGCATGCGGATGTGGTGCGCCACACATACATTAGCTCCTTCACTTTACACGCCGATCCAAGCGTGTTCTCATGAAATTACAGCATAATGAATATAGAGTATTACTTACCTTGCAAGTAAGATGAGTCGACATCTAATTTCTCGAAAACCTCCGTAAATTATAAAGTATCATTTCCACCTGTCTTTTCCCATTATTCTTTTATCTACATATCAGGTAAGTATTTGGCTGCGCTCGAGATAAAGACTTCTCCATCCATTGAAAAACTATTGATTTCATCTTTTCGATAATTTCTTATTTGAGACCAAATATAATAAAACATAATTACACACACCCCCGCAAAAAACCGGTTGTAGATAATAATCATCTTTTTAACGGGCTAACACTAACCTTTTCTAAGATTCCCAAGCATCTAGGATACCTCTCCTTTTAATTGCATCATGATAATCGTTTAGTTCGTCGATAAACTCTTAAATGGCCATACGTAAACTAGGACGCCAATTGTAACAAAAGGAAAACAGACAAAGAAGAAAAAATAATAAAACTTACTAGTCTGTGATCAAAAAATTTGCTTACTCATCAGATTTCGCTTATATAGCTTGGACACCATAAGGGTCGGAATCCACAGTCTTAAGCCTACATTAATTTTTGGTCATTGGCGTCTTCCTGGTAACACAAGCGAATGTCTCTTTTAAATGCATCATGGTTAATCGTTTCTTTCGTCCAGAAACCTCTTTTAATATGGCAGACTAATTAGGAACGCCGCAATGGTAACAAGAATAAATAAAATTGAATCACTAGGGTGAGTCAGCAAAACGTATCGTAATTACAATCCAGAGTTTCAGATGGTGTTGCCAATGTTGCTGAAGGTAATGAACCACACTGCGACTGTCGAGTATGACGAACTCTCCAGAATAGCTCTCAAATCGCTGCACACGACTTCTACTTCATAGTATAATTTCAGCGGCAAAGTGACTAACTGCCAACCACTCACAACTAACATATTAGCAGTAATAAAATTATATTATCGCGGGAAGTAATAACTGAATTGCTGAACGTTCACAATGTGTTAAATTGGTGATATTACGGGAAAATGCTCACTAATTTTTTTTCTTTTTTTTTACATTAATACAAACAAATCAAATTTGGTTAAATCAAATAAAATTATATAATTTCACTATTCTATGACTAGAAACAACTTTGCATTAGACATATTATACAATCATAGGACTATATTACCTAATACTTTTAAAGAAAAACAAGCGGCATTTCCAGCCGCATTTGAAATGACACTGATCACCTAAAATGACATCCTTATTATTATATATAGTATAATATATATACTATATCACTGTGTGTGTGTGTGTGTGTGTGTGTGTGTGTTGGAAACAAACGATGGAAATTAATCCGACGGTATGAAATTTAACCATTTTCAAAACACTCATGATGTTTGTTAATTAATTTGCTGACAGATCTGTTTCGGACCAAATCGATAAGTTGATCTTCATCAAAGAGCGACATAGACGAGAGAAATACTCCCGTTTAAAAAAAAAGGCACCTTGTTACAAAAACAACGCTGAATTCAACCGCGACAATTATGAAAAATGCATGTTGTTTTAAAAATAACCAATTAAGATTTAATTTTTAATTTTTTAAACAAATCAGAAGATTATAGTTTATAAATAAAACTCAAAAGAGTTTTTGTTGTAAAAATTACTATAAAAAATGGTAAAAGTGGGTATCAAATTAGCTATAGCTATATACTTTCAGCTGTTAAAGGATCATACGCAATACTACCTATATATATATTACTACTATACTATCACTACCTATATACTACACTAGTATATATATATCTATATAGTATATATATTAAAGAGAAGATATATATATATTAAAAGCATACGTATATATTCAGTGGGAGAGACCCCATCAAATGGGATCGTCACATTAACCCTACACATATTATAGATTGTTCCGACCGTATTGCTGCTTATGGAAAAACCCCTAACACTTTCAATCAATATACATAGAAGGTGTTGCGCTGAGGGTTTAGTATCCTGGTAGGACGTTAAACTGCTTCTATTATAAGAGCTCCAGATCTAGGTCCTCTGGGAGCCAGTGGATTAATGGTTTCATAATCTATGCAAGCATTTAATGGTCAACTCCCTAGCATTTCTGAAGGGATAGCCCCTTTATTATACACGGGCGGGACTTTCCTGGAATATGTCACAGATACAGTCGGCGAAATACGTGAATCATGTGGGACCCTGGTTGCTCTCAGTCAGCTTGGACGTCAGGCACGAATAATAAGGAGATTATATCTGCTTTAGCTGGCGCTCACGCACACACGCGCTGTGTTTAGATACAGAAATATTGTTTAGTTAAGAAATAATAAGTTTAAATGTAATAATATGGTTTGTGCATTGATGATGTCCTGCCTCAAGGACCTGGACCTGAGAAAGAAATGAATCAAGGACGACCAACCAGCAAGAACAGAGAATAGAAGCGACTAGAGATTCACGATCGGCATAGAAGTAAGTATGCATCTCTCTATCTAACTGTGTCGATCTCATCCCCCTCTCTCCAGTAAAGAACACTTGTGTATTGTACCCAACCATGGCGTATATGTGTATAAGTAGCAACATTAACCCTTCATTGTCGATTTTGTCCACCAGGTCCGACTCTGGACCGGCAGTGATAGTACTGTTTAGGGGTCCCACTTATAGCTTAAATAGAAAACGTTTTTTTTTTAAACTTGAGTCACCCATCATGGTAATAATAAAAAACAATCTCCATTAAAACAAGCATGCATATATATATATTATATAATATATATATATATATATATACATATAATATATATAATATATATATACTACTAATATATATTCATATATACCAAACCCTTCCGTACGAAACATAATGTGGCATAAGGTTAATTTAATTAGCGGGTTTTAACAGGTTTGAAATTTCAGATGTTTTCCTTACTCCTTGACTGGTTGTAAAACAAAAGAGCCCAGTTCAGCCTACTATTTACCCATAGCTGGAGAAAGAAATAGTGGATTGTTCATACCCTTTCCCTACGGACTCTAATCGCTTTACACCACGCGCCTCTACAAAAAAAATCCGTCTGAACCTTGCACAAAGGTTTCAAAATCTAGAGGTGATCCAGAACAAACAGAACCAAATTATTTACTTATTTAACATTTAAACTAACCTTAAACCACCAAACTCCAACCCTAACCCTACCTAACCCCTAAGCCTTAAGCCTAAGCCAAACCCTAACCATAAACCCCTAGTTAAACATTAACAGTTTTATGACACCATTTGTGGGTTCTGTTTTTTTCTGGTCACCGATACGATGGTGACCCAGAAAAAACAGACACCAATATTATTTATCCCTTTTCCACATTAAACTAACCCTAAACCAACCAACCCTTATCCTAACCCACCCTAACTCCTAAAATCCCCATAGTTAAAATTAAACCAGTTTTATTACAAACATTCGGGTTCTTTTTTTCTCGGTCACTAATTTTGGACACTTTCGTGCAAGTTCCAGCCAAAATCCAAGTAGGGATCATGTTGCAACCTCTCCTTTTCTGAAGAGGGCGACCTCGGAATCACTAAAAGAACGCTAGAGTCATAACCATAATCATTATTTACCATAGTTGTTAAATAATAAAGGGAGATTCGCTTCACGGTGTTTGTCAGTGTTTAACAAAAATTACGTCACTGGCTTAATCACATTATCCAAAATCGTCATAAATAGAATAAAATTTATTCTACGATTTTTGGCATGTTCAAATTTGAGTGTATTTATTTAATAAATACACTTCAATCTTGACATTGCAACATTAGACAGTCCCCATTGTTTTTTTTAAACAAGTTATTTACTATACAATACATGACTGGTATTATATATCTATTATAGTTTGTTTTATATATTAATACATATATAACAGTTTACTTTCAAATTAGGTTTTATTCTAATCCTTTAATGAATTTAATGATTTTACTTACTTAGAGGTCAACTCGCTGGAATTGAATTTTTTACACCCTTCCTCAGGCAAATGTTTCCAAAAATCTATTTTTACAATCGCCCCGGAGGTTTTTTTATTTTGTACTAAGTATGTTTCAATCTTGAAATCCCCACTTCTGAAAATATCCATCTTTATTAATAATTGATTCTCGTAAAAACAATCATTAGATTTGGAGATTAGTATTCAGAGTATAGTAGTAGTAAGTAGCAGTAAAGTCGTCGGGTGCCTAAGTTACGGTATCAGGCCAATAGCGAGGAAGTCTATCCCCTTTATGCACAAGCGCTAAAACCAAGGAGATTGTTTTTTTGCGTCTGAGGTGGGGCGCCATACCCACCATCAGATCTCCTTACTTCTCGCATAGATCCCGTGCTACTCATGTACGCTGACGCTTATGAACATGTGAATTTTTTACTCCCCATTTGCAGGCAATATGTTTCAAAAATCTATTTTTACATCGCCGGAGGCGTGTTTTTTATTTGTACTAGTGTTTGTAATGTCCGCTTGAGTAACATCATATCTTGGAATTTGAAGAAAATTATTTAGCCAAATCAAACAGTGTTAAGTGAGGAATTTGCGCCACAACTTCTTAGATTCTGATAGACGGGCATATTCTTTTAAGGTAGGAAATAAATAAGGAGCTAAAAAGAACTACTCGAGGATGACAACGTGCTATATTTGAATAATTTCGAGATGCACCTGTTACGCACCCACACTCGTTTGGGGTTCGACCCAGTGTGCGCACGCAGCAAGAAATCTAAAAAAAAATACGCGTGAGGTGGTCGCAGTGTAAAAATAACAAAGAATATCATACAAAGGTGGTAATTTCACTTGCACTTTATGAAGCTACCACAGGAAGGGGGGGGGGGGTCCGGTAACCCTCTTAAGCCTTTATGCGGACCGGTAGTATTAGGATTTATTTCGGTTTTATTTCTTGTCACCGAATCGATAACAAATTTAAGGGTTAAACAGATTACGAAAGGGCTTTTTGGCCTTGTTTTTGACGCTCGATTCCAAATATATGAATAAGCCAAAAAATTAAAAGTTAAACCCATAATTTTCAACTTGCAATACTGATTTCAGGACATCTTAGACCGGTTAGGGGCTATGCTTAAAACAATACACAAATTCAATGTATTATTAATTTCGATAGTGTTTACACGTTATTTTTGTTTTTTTCAATAAGCCTGGTTTTGAAGTAAAAAAGAAATCGCTCAAACCCGATTTGGAAAATTCGCCCCAAAGTTCCAACATACAACCTCAGGTTAGGTGTTCCCGGGACGGCCCCTACTAGAAACAACAGTTGGAATGGTAATTTCATGGTCTTAAGGGGTCCGCCGGGCGTTTTTGAGGTTTTTTACATCCTCCAATTCAATCCGTGACAAAATGCCCTGTTTTTGAAGCTGTTTTGGCTTGTTTTTGACGCTCGATTTTTCGCTGTTTGCTAGTCGCCTACGCACTCGCCCCACTTCATTAACAAATCTACTCAAACTGAATCGATTAGTCGGTCCATTGATATGTGTACTAATGTTCGCCATCATACCGTAGCCGGCCGATCACATACCTCACAAAACAGCAGTGCGTCACGGCCACACCTCTCAAGCCATATAAACCATCTTTAATGAGACGGGCTTAGACAGCTTTGCGGCAATCGCTAGAGAAACAGGGACGAACCCATCGTGAGATCTTCTCTATGCGAACCATGCACATAGCCACACCTTGCAGTTTGGCCGAAACGACGCAAGAACATTACATTCCATCAGCTCGGTGTGGAACAGCATGCAGTCTAGAGACCAACCAGAGTGATCGCGATGTGAGAGTGTAGGTCGATTGTTTTCCCACTTAACAAAATATCAAATTGTTCATCTTATGCAAAGTTGTGTGGGTGTATACTAATACTAAGACCAGAACAAATTAGATCTTTTAACTGTGTCCATTGTGTTGAGGAAAATAGCGATCAAATGATCGTTGCTGAAATTTCACCAATAAACTTATTTTTTACAAACATTTGGCCTATAATTGTTAGAAAATTTACCTTCCCAATATTTAAATTGTCTAAAGTGTCTAACTCTCGCGACGACATAAGATGCAAATGATGAGTCGGGAGAGTTAGAACACTCTAAGCTCCTGAAATAGTCGGATAAGCAAAATCTCTAAGTCTTTATTATTTTTACTTATTAAATTTCTTCGTGGGACTCTAACATGTAGAAGCGCACATTGAGCTCTCAAACGCGACAGTGGTTTAAAAAAAAATTTGTGTGTAGGAAGATTTCTTCTTCTGGACTTTTGGTTATATATTATATATATATATATATAGGTATATAATATAATATAATATGTTTGAGAAAAAGCATCAAAGATCGTCTGCTAAAATTCACAATAGAATCCTTGTTTTTTTAACGTTAAGGCCTAGAAGAAACTGGGTTAGAAACGTTTACGATTCATTATTGAATGAGAATGTGTTTGTATGTCTATCAAATGAAACGAAGTTAAATATTATAAATAAGAATTCAAACTGAAAATGTGTCCGCTGCCTCATCACCACAACACCCTCTGATATGCTTGCTTTTTACCTTCATTAATTAAGCTGGAATAGACGATCTTTTGATGCTATTTCCTCAACAATGGTACAAGTAAAACATCTTTAGCTCATCGGTTAGAAGCGTTCCGTCTTAGAAACCACGAAAGTTTGCCAGTTCGATGACCGGCCCTTGTCCAACTCAGTGTACTGAGTAGACGATAAGGACCTGTGGCGGTAAAGTGAAGAGCTGATGGTAGGTGTGGTGCTCCACTTCAGACGCAAAACAACCTCTTTGGTCTAGCGCTAGTGAAAAGGGGATAGACTCTTTCGGTTTTGTTTTTTAGTTCGATGTTATTCCTGTATCTGATTGCTGCAGTATAATTACGGTTGGTTGGCTGGTTGGTCTTTACGGCAAGTCAACGCTGTTTGGGGTATGTTTATGCGAATATGTTTTGTTTTATACATTCCTTGGGTATCTATTACCATTAACTCATTATCCACAGGTAGGGGTTTGCCATAAGAGCAATAAAGTTAGGACTATCAGTTAACTTTGAACTCCACGTGATCTTTGAAGCGTAGCACATATCTCAGGATACGTGTCGTTCAAAGTTAACTCACTGAAAAAATGTAAAAGTTTTTAGATAAAATAATGGTTGATTATATCTTTGTTGCATTAATATATCAACACTGGAAAATATCATTAATTCGGTTAATTGGAAAGGACCCGTCCGATTCAAGTAGTGATTGTCGTCAAGCCCTAGGCTCCATATAGCTACCATTTGTTCCAAACCTTTATTGCTCTCTTATGGACCATCCGTTCTTAACCATTTATTTAACACCTATCTTCTGCTAGAAGTGTTTGACTACAGTCTCTTAGCACACCTGCCGATATAATAGCTACCCAATTGTAATCAGTGGATGAGTGGCCTCTCTCGACTGTGTAACGGTATAGAAAGGTGATACTGTCCAGATAAAATGTTCTACCTCGTAATCCACCGATAAAAAACAGTTGAACTCAAGGAGGTCTCTGTATATACCTCTCTTTTTTCATATTCCTCCCGTGCTCTAAATATATGTCTTTATATCACACTGAATTGGCAAGTCATAATGCTAGCCAGAATACTCAGGACAGTTCTGGGTGTAACAACCGAGAACGAGACCTCATTGCCTGGCTGGTTTTTTGTACTATATATGATGTTCTTCTTTTCTGAGTTCGTACAAGGGAAAGCAACGCCCTCACGATGCATAAATGAGAAGATTCGGTTATAATAGGGGGAAGCGATAACAGAGGATTAGACTCAGATCTGGATGCGACGCTGATCTCCATACACGAACGTTGCTTTCGTATCTCAGATTGCAAACACACGTGTTCGAAACTTATATCAAGATAAGTAATCTTACCAAGGGACACTTTTTTCTACCTTCCGGGCCGTACAGCCGTTGTTATTTTCGTCCTAATTGAATTGTGAGTTTGATTGTGCTAGTAACTACTTACTTACCAACCACTCAACTTCTCGGTTTATGATATTTCAATACATAACACTTTCTTTATTTTATAATTGCCTTTTCTCTTTCTTAAATTAAATAAAATCGATGTGTGTTTATTTTATTACCTATTTACGAGTACAAAAAGTGGAAGGGATTCCTCCTCGAACGCGGAGTTTACAATCGACGCAATTTATTGTGCAACAAATTGCCATGTTTTCTCTGAGTGGTTTTGATAAATGACATCATACGTGTTTATATTATTCTACCTATTTACGAGAAAAAGTGGAAGGATTCCTGCCTTAAAATTTCATCAATAGATTGGTAACTGGAGGATATTTTGATCGCAGAGTAACGAAAAGTTTGAGACTTACCCAGATCACTGATAGGTGGCGTCACCGAGGATTGACGATAATCGCTATTCGACGCGGTTCCCTTTCCATAATAAGTAAAATAGCAACCCTGCCATAAGCAAATATTAATTAGGATTATTTTACATTAGAGTAACAGTTCTATATACAAACTGGGTTACCAAATTTATAATCGGAACGGAGCCATCGTAGATGCAATTAAGGTGCGAAAACACATTATCTGTAGTGGCATATTTTAGGACGCTCCGGTAAAGTTTCTCCTCCAAGCCTCCAAAAATAGTAAAACCCTGAAAAAAAAACCCAAAAAATCCCAAAACAACGTAAGGGACCAGGTAAATATAAAAAATATGTTATTTATTTAATTTAACGAATTATTTTCCCGCATACCCTTTGTTTATAATCACATGGACAAGATGATGCTCCGCGCTGTGCAAGTATTTAGAGTTTTCAGTGGTCGTTAAGATTGAGATTTATTTAAGCAATGAAAACCGGGAGTGGGGGGAAGCAGTAAGTATTCCAGTTGTTCTATTTTTGATCTTATACTCACCCTCAGGTTTTCATAATCTGTTCATCTGCAGTTATTTTAGGTTTCACTTAGCTTTTCTCGTAATATCTAAATATTGTACTACATGAAAAACTAAATACTTGTACCCCGGAGCATCATTTCGCATAGTGATTATAAAAATAATCAACATAAATTAGTTAAATACAAAACTAAACTTATTTATATTGGAGGTTAATTGAAAGATTTAAGGGGTCTAAAAATGCAATAATATATTTTTGTATTATCGTTCGCTTACGATGGCTCGTTCGTTTTAAATTTGTAACTCGATTATGTCGTATAGCGATGTTAACCTTAAATGAAAACTATGTCAATTAATATTTGCCTTCATGCAGTCTTAATTATTTTTGGCGACCTAAGGCGACCCGTCAATAGGATTGTTCGTTCAATTTCTCCGAGGCACCTACATATGATATATTTGTGGGGAATCTTCAACTTTGACTTACTCGCTAAATTCCTACCACTACAATATCTATTGTTGTATGTTACAGGGAGTAATCTTCCACTTTTACTCGAGAGCTTAATAGCGTTAATAAAATAAAACAACGTATGATTATTTTAAGGAATACAGTGACATACAGAAAGAAGCAATTTATAAAATTTATAAAGGGGGATTGCTTCCACCTTATATTACTCGTAAATAGTTAAATGAAAAATAAAACACTATGATTTATTTAATATAAACAAAGAAAAAGGCCATTATAAAATAAAGAAAGCTGTTATGTCTTGGAATTACATAAACCGAGAAGTTGAGTGGTTGTAAGAATAGTTATTACAAATGATACAAATAAGGCAAAAATAAAGGCTTTCGGCCGGCAAGGTAAACACAATACATCAGTGGATCTCACGTACAGACATTACTATATCTTTGCAACAAGTTGTCGCACGTGTGTTTGAATCTGAGAATACGCAAAAACAACGTGTCGCCGGTGAGAGAAATCAACTCGCATCGGCTTGAGCTAGATCCCTGCTTCTTCCTTTTATACGTATCTCATTTGCGCATACGTGGGGTTGCTTCCCTTTACAACAGAAAGAAAGAAACAAATAAATTAAGTAAAATTAAACACGATAGGCATAAGTTCCTACTAACTGACACTTCAGTTGTCCCAGGAGCGTTCTGGTATTCTGGCGAACAATGTTATGCCTAAATTCCATTATTAAAAAAATCTATATGTGATAATAAAAAGCAAAAAAAGGTATTCGGGTACCACCTCCCTTTGAGTTTGCAATCTAGTCATTATGGGTAGGACATTACGAGTAAAAAGTTTGAAGATCACCCTTCAACACTAACGCAAAGTCCAGAAATTGGAACCTCACCACTTAGATACAATTTAGCCAATTATATCCAGTGTGCTAAGACCTCCAGTCAGCCCTTTCTAAGCAGAAATTGTTAAAATAGTTAACGGATTGCCATAAGGAGCAATAAGGTTGGGACAATCATATAGGGGCTAGGGCTAGACGGACCAATCCTATTGATCGGACGGGTCCTTTCCCAAATACCGAATTTAATGAAATTTTCGGGTTGATATTATAGTTAATGATAAAAGATATAAGACACCAGTTATTCTTATCTAAAAGACTTTTAACATTTTTTCGGGTGAGTTAAACTTTGAAACGATGTACTTCTGAGAATAGTGCTACGCTTCAAAGATTACGTGTTCAAAGTTAACTGATATCCCACTACTCAGCTCCTACTGTCTCTTATTGCAAACCCCTTAACCTTGGATAAAAACATGAGTTAAGTAATAAGATTACCCCAAAGGGACATGTATAAACAAAAACATATTCGGCATATAAATACCCAACAAGCGTTGACTTGCCGCGTAAAACCAAACCAGCAACCAAGCCGAATTTATACTCTGCAGCAAATAGATACAGGAATACACATCGAACTAAAACCAAAAAACCGAAGAGTCTATCCCTTTTCACTAGCGCTAGACAAAGAGGTTGTTTTTGCTCTGAAGTGGAGCACCCAGCCTAACCATTCAGCGCTTGTCACTTTACCGCACAGTCCCTTATCCTACTCATACACTGAGTTGGCAAGGCGGTATCGAACTGGAAACTTTGTGGGTTTCTAGACGAACGCTCTACCGGACTAGCTAAGATGTTTGACCTGTGTTACCATTGTTTGGGAAATAGCATCAAGATCGTTCTTTCAGGCTTAATAATGACGTAAAAAGCAGCAGTATCAGAGGTGTCTTCAGGTGATGAGCAGGGACACATTTTCAATTTTGATTCTATTATAATAATATTTAATTCGTTTCATTCTGACTAAGATAAAACAACATTTCGGATTTAAATAATGAAAAATGTAAATTTTCTAACAATTTTCTAGTTTCCTAACGTTAAAAAAACAAGATTTATTTGTGAATTTAGCAGGACCGCATCTCTTGATGGCTATTTTTCTCCAAACATATATATAATAAGTATATTAATATATATATATATTATATATATATATATCCAAAAGGTCCCAAGAAGAAATCTTCCTTTACGACACAAGATTTTTTTTTTTTAAACTGTCGCCGCGTTTGATAGAGCTCCAATGTGCGCTCTTAATGTTAGAGCACAGAGCAAATTATAAGTTAAAGAATATAAAGACTTAGAGATTTTGCTTATTAGACTAATTTCAGGGGCTTAGAGTGTCTAACTTCCCGACTCATCGATTTGCATCTTATGTGTCGGAGAGTAGACACTTTAGACAATTTAATATTGGAAGGTAAATTTCTAATACCAATTACTAGCCAAATGTTGTAAAAAAAAAAAAACAAAAAAAAAAAAAAAAAAAAAAAAAAAAAATCAGGATTTATGTGAATTAGCAAGACCGATCCTTTGGATGCTATTCCTCAAAGCAATGGGCAAGTAAAAGAGTCTAATTTTGGTATTAGTATCTTAGTATACAAACCACAACTTTCGCAATAGGATGAACAATTTGATATTTTTTAATGTGAACAATCGAGCACTACCTCTCACCAATACCATGACTTCTTGGTTGGTCTTACGCTGCAATGCTGTTTCCACACGAGGCTGAGGAATGTAAGTTCTGCTGTTCGGCCCAACGCAGGTGTGGCTATGTGTTCATGGTTCGCAAGAGAAAGTTCAGATGGGTTTACGTCCCTGTTTCTCTAGCATTGCCACGCATGTCTAATCCGCTCTCATTAACAATGGTTTATAGGATTAGAGGCTGTGGCCCGTACGACTGCTGTCTTTTGTGAGGTATGTGAACCCTACTCCGGTATTGGCAGCTAGGTACACATATCAATGAGACCCGAAATCGATTCCAGTTTGAAGTAGATTGTAACCAGGGTGGGCGAGTGCGTAGGCGACTAGTAAACAGGAAAAAACTCCCGAGCGGTTCAAAAACAAGCCAAAAAAGGCTTCAATAAACAGGGCATTTTGTTCAGGTGAATGAGTGATTAACAAAAAACTCAAAACGCCCGGCGGACCCTTAAAACATGAAAATTTACATTCCAACTTGTTGTTTCTAGGTTGGGGCCTCCCGGACACCCTTTACCCTGTATTGGTATGTTTGGAAAGACTTGGGGCAATTTCAAATCGGGGGTTTGATAAGCGATTTTTTTACTTCCAACAGGCTATTAAAAACAAAAATAACGGTGTAAACACTATCGAAAATTAATAAAATAACATTGGAATTTGGTATTTTAGCAAGCCCCTAACGGGTCTATGATGCCTGATAGTTTGCAAGTTTGAAAATTTTGGTTAACTTTAAAATTTTTGCTTTAAATTCATATATTGGAAATCGAGCGTCAAAAAACAAGCCAAAAAGCCTTTCGTAAATCTGTTTAACCCTTAAATTGTTATCTTCGTGACAAGAATAAAACCCGAAATAAATTCCTAATACTACCCGCATAAAGGTTAGAGGGTTACCGGACCCCCCCCCCTCCTTGGGGTAGCTTCATAAAAGTGCAGTGAAATTACCATCCCTTTGTATTATATTCTTTGTTATTTTACACTGGGACCATCATCGCGTATTTTTTTTTAATTTCTTGCTGCGTGCGCACACTGGTCGACCCCAACGAGTGTGGGTGCGTAACAGGTGCATCTTTCGAAGATTTTATTCAAATTAGCACTTGGCATCCTCGAGTAGTTCTTTTTCTCAATTATATTCCTACTCTTAAAAATTGCCGTCTATCAGAATCTAAGAAGTTGTGGCCGCAAATTCTCATTAAACTGTGATTTTTCCTAAATATTTCTCAAATTCAGATATGATTTATAAGCGGGACATTACAAACACTAGTACAAAAATTAAAAAAAACACCCTCCGGGCGATGTAAAAATAGATTTTTGAAACATATTGCCTGAGAAGTGGAGTAAAAAAATTCAATGTTTCATAACTCAGCGTATGAGTAGCACAGGGATCTATGCGAGGAAGTAAGGAGCTGATGGTGGGTATGGCGCCCCACCTCAGACGCAACAAAAAAACAATCTCCTTGGGTTTAGCGCTTGTGAAAAGGGATAGACTCCCTCGCTATTTGGCTGATACCGACTTTAGGCCCACCACGACTTTACTTACTTTACTACACTACTACTAATACTAATCTCCAAAATCTAATGATTGTTTACAGAACAATATTAATATAAATGATTTTTCAGAAGTGGAATTTCAATAAAACATACTAGTACAAAATAAAAAAAAACACCCTCCGGGGCGATGGTAAAAATAGATTTGAAACATATTGCCCTGAGGAGAGGGTGTAAAAATTCAATGTCAGCGAGTTTGTACCCTAAGTAAGTAAAATCATTAAATTCATTAAGGATTAAGAAATAAAAACAATTTGAAATGTAAACTTTAAATAGTATTAAAATAAAACCAAACTATATATAGAATCTATATAATACCAGTCATGTATTTATTAAAACTTGTTTTAAAAAAAACAATGGGACTGTCTAATGTTGCATGTTCAAAATTTGAGTGTATTTATTAAATAAAATACACTCAAAATTTGAACATGCCAAAAATCGTTAGAATAAAATTTATTCTATTTATGACGATTTTTGGATAATGTGATGTTATGCAGTGACGTAATTTTTGTTACAGACAAAAACCGGAAGCGAATCTCCTTTATTAACAACATATGGTAATAATGATTATGTTTATGACTCTAGAGTTCTTAGTGATTCGAGGTCGCCTTCTTCAGAAAGGAGAGTATGCAACCATATTCCTCTATTGGATTTTGGGCTGAACTTGCACGAAAGTGTCAAATTAGTGACCGAGAAAAAAAAGAACCCAGATCAAGTGTGTATAAAACTAATAATATTAGGGTTAGGGTTTAGGGTTAGGATAAGGGTGGTGAGGTTTAGGTTAGTTTAATGGGAAATGAGGATAATAAATAAATGTTCTGTTTGCTTTGTCGTGCACCATGAGTATACTCCGGTGATCCCGGACTAAAAAAACACAGACCCACAAATTGTAATAAAACTGTTTAATTTTAACCTAGGGGTTTTTATGGCATAGGTTGGCGTTCCTTAGGCTTAGGTTAAGGAGCTGGTTAGGGTTGGAGTTGTGGTTTTATTGGTTAGTTTTAATGTGTAAAATAAGTAAATAATTTGGGTTCTGTTTTTTTCTGGATCACCTAATTTTGAAACCTTTGTGCAAGTTCAGACGATTTTGTTTTGTAGAGGCGCGTGGTGTAAAGATTGAGTCGTAGGGAAAGTATGAACCACAATCCAACTATTCCTTCTCCAGCTATGGGTAAATAGTAGGGGCTGACTGGCTCTTTTTTTTTACAACCCAGTCAAGGAGTAGGAAAACTCTGAATTCAAACCTGTTAAACTCCGCTTATTAAATTTAACCTTATGTCACATTATGTTCGTACGGAGGGTATTGATATATATATTATACTATACATACTTCATAATTATATATATATGTATATATATATATATATATATATATATATATATATGCATCTTGTTTAATGGAGATTGTTTTTATTTTACTCATGATGTGGTACTCAATTTAAAAAAAAAAACTGTTTTCTATTTAACCTATAAGTGGGACCCTAACAATAGTCTATCACTCCGGTCAGAGCGACTGCCTGGGGATAATGACAATGAAGGGTTAATGTTGCATACTTATACACATATACCCATGTTGGGTACATACACAAGTGTTTTTACTGGAGAAAGAGGGGAGAGATAGACACAGTTAGAATAGAGAGGTGCATAACTTACTTCTTAATGGCCATTCGTGATCTCTAGTCGCTTCTATTTCTCTGTTCTTGCTGGTTGGTCGTCCTTGATTCATTCTTCTTCAAGGTCAGTCCTTGAGGCCAAGACATTCATCAACCACACAAACCACTATATTCGATTTAACTTTTATTTACTTAAACTAAATATATTTCTGTATTCTAAAACACAGCGCAGTTTGTGGGGCAGTGGCTCCCCAGCTAAAAGCTCATCTTAATTTACTGCGCTACGTCCAAGCTGAAACTGAGAGCAACCGGGGCCCAACATGACTTCACGGTAATTTCGGCGACTTTCTGTAATATTCCATGGAAAGTCCCCGCCGTGATATAAAAAGGGCGATATCCGTTCAGAAATGCAGGGAGTTGACCATAATCTATGCATAGATTATTGTAACATTAGAATCCCTCTCCCCAGCGAGACCTAGATCTGGACTCTTATAAGTAGAAGCAGTTTAACGTCCCTAACCAGGATACTAAGACCCTCAGCCAACACCTTCTTATGTATATTATAAAAGTGTTTAGGTTTTCCATCAGAGCAATACGGTCGGAACAATCAGTATATGTGGTAGGGGTTAATGTGACGATCCCATTGATCGGGGTCTCTCAACTGAAATATATACTATGCCTTTATAATTATACTATACTTTAAATATATACTACTATATATTACATACGTATATACTAAAGTATATAATATATATAATATATATATATATTATGCTGCTATATCTTTAACAGCTGAAATACTATAATATACCCTTTGATACCCACTTTACATTTTTATATAATTTTTACAACAAACTCTTTGAGTTTGTATAAACTATAATGCTTCTGATTTTTAAAAAATTAAAAATTAAATTAATTGTTTATTTTAAAACAGAACATGCATTTTTCAAAATTTCAGCGGTTGAATTCAAGCGTTCGTTTCTGTAAACAGTCTTTTTAACGGATATCTTCTTCTCGTCTATGTCGCTCTTTGATGAAGATCAACTTATCGATTTGGTCGAACAGATCTGTCAGCAATTACATAACAAACATCATATGTTTTTTGAAAATGTTAAATTTCATACAGTCGGAAATTAATTTCCATCTATTTTTCACACACACCACACCACACACACACACACACCACAGTTAGATATAATTATTATAATACTATATCTATATAAGATGTCATTTTAGGTTGATCAAGGTGATCATTTTCAAAATGGCGGCTGGAAATCCTTGTTTTCCTTAAAGTAATTAGGACAATATGTCTTAATGATTGCGATATATAATATGTCTAATCAAAGTTTTTCTTAGTCATAGAATATGAAAATATATTAATTTTATTGATGGTAACCAAATTTGATATTGTTTATATTGTGAAAAAAAAAAAAAAAAAAATTAGTGAAGCACTTTTCCCGTAGATATCACCAATTACACATTGTGAAGTTCACAATAAGTTAACTTCCACGCCATAATAAATTTACTTTACTATAGTTAGATCACTTTGCCCTGATTATATGATAGTAAAATCTCGCTGGTGAGCAGCATTTGAAAGGCATCTGGAGAGTTCGTCATCCACAGGTCCAGTGTGGTTCATTACCTTCAGAACATTGGCAACACCATCTGGAAACTCTGGATTGTATTACGGAAAACGTTTTCACTCACCCTAGTGATTCAATTTTTTATTTATTCTTGTTACAATTGGCGTTCCTAATTATGTTTGCCATATTAAAGAGCGGTTTGACGAAAGAAACGATTACCATGATGCATTTAAGAACATTCGCTTGTGTTACCAGAACGCCAATGACCAAAAAAATTAAGTAAGCTTCAATCTGTGGATTCCGAGCGCCGTGTAAGCTATATAAGCAAATCTGATGAGTAACAAATATTTGAAACAACCCTAGTAATTTATTATTTTTTCTTTTTCTGTTTTCTTTTTGTACAATTGGCGTTCCTAGTTACGTTGCCATATTAAAGAGTTTATGACGAACTAAACGTATCATGATGCAATTAAAAAGATATCTAATGCTTGGGAATTTAGAAAAAAGGTTTAGTACCGTTAAAGAAATGATTATTATCAGCAACCGGTTTTTTGCGGGGTGTGTAATTATTGTTTTATTATATTTTGGTTTCAAAAAATGAAATTTCGAAAAATGATAAATCAAAGTTTTCAATGAATTGGAAAGTCTTATCTGAGCACCAAAGTTTACCTGAGATGTAGATAAAAGAATAATGGGAAAAAGACAGGTGCGAAAGTATAACTTAAATACAGGAGGTTTTCGAGAAATAATAGTAGACTCATCTTACTTGCAAGGTAAGTAATATACTCTGATATTTTCATTATGCTGTAAATTTCATGAGCAACACCGCTTGGACGCGCGCGTGGTAAAGTGAAGGAGCTAATGGTATGTGTGGCGCACCACATCCGATGCAAAAAGAATCTCTTTGGGTCTAATGCTATTGCAAAACTGATAGACTTCCTCACTGTCCGGCTGATACCGACCATGTGCACTCCGTTTTCTTTACTTACTATACAAAATCATCTGAAAATTACTGGTTTTGTTTGCTCTGCTTTTAATGGCATGTATCCGTTAATGCCAAAGTAATTCCTGTAGGAAGAAAGTAGGGTACTATTTCATCCATAGCTAGAGTAAAGAGAGGTACCATGCCTTTTCCAGAGATAATTCAAGTTTTAGAAGAATGAGGAAATTTTCTGGGCATCCAAATCATAAATATGATGTAGACAAGGAATGATACGAACAATTATACATGATATAGCAGGTTTTATAGTAATTGTTGTTGGTTGGTTGGTTGGTTGGTTGGTTCTTACGGGATGTCAACTCTCTTATATTTTGCCGAATACGTTTTTGTTTTATTCCATTCTTTGTTTAACTACGGTTGTTATTTGTGTAGGAAGGGACACTAATAAATTACTAAGACCCTAGTCAGAGAGGACTTAAGACTAATGGCAATTGAAAGGGTACTCCAATACTCCCCAAACCTCCCAGATTTGTTTGTTTTTTTTATTTTTTATTTATTGTATTTAATATTTAAATTGCTATAAATTGTACTGTAAATACTATTAAAATAGAAAACTAAAACAAAGTTTTATCAAAATTATTATCAAAATAAATTCTTAAATTAAATCTATCTATACATATATAAAGGAAGTTGTGTGTTATGTATGTCCGGAATCAAACTACGAAAATACAACCAATTAATGACGAAGTAAAAAAATACATTCACTATTACCATATCTTGGTTTTTGAGCAAAATAATGAAGATTTGATTTATATTCGTGAAGATAATTATATATCTTCTATATATATCTGAGCGCAAAATCATAAAAGTATGATGTAGGTAAAGGAATAATGCGAAGAATATACTTCCATATATTTTAGATTTTACTACAGATTTGGACAGGTAATTGCTGTTGGTTGAGGCTGGTTGGTTGGTTGGTTGGATTTTACGGTAGGTCAAACCTTGTCCGGTTATTTTGTGCCGAAATATTTTGTGTTATTCATTTTTGTTTGGTATATATATTTTTTTTCAAACTCAATTTTAAACAGATTTTATTACTCATTTTTTTATTTATTTAAATAATAAGATGTATACCTAAAAAATACTACTACACCTGGTCAGAGTGGTCCAGGGATTAATAGAGATGGAGAGGTACTCCTCACTCCCTAGAGCGCTGTACTGGAAATTCCCCACTGATACAATTTTAACGTCATATCCAGGACATTAAGACTCTAGCCACACTCTTCTAGCACATATCCGTTATAAAGTGTTTTTCCCCATAAGGGCATAGGGTTGGGCCAATGTTATAGGTGTTATGGCTTGACGGGACCAAAGTGGGGTGTTGCGTGTCATGGACTGCTCAACCCCCAGAATCCCGTTCTACTGCATCACGGATCGCCACCCCCGGCCAGCATGTGGCCTCATTGGGGGGAATTTTCCTCTCTCCAGAAGTAGTAGTAATGATGGCGTTCATACCTTTCCCAAAGATATTAGTTCGAAATTGAACGGAATATAGTGCGAAATAACTCCATTCATTTTATATATTTATGCAAATTTTAAAAATTTTTGTTAATATAATTATTCCTGGATGATACAGTAGTTTAATAATATTCATCACTGAATATTAGTAAGGGAGGAGATTATTTACAAAAAAAATGAAAAATAAAGAAAAATAAAGAGAAATCTGGGAGTTCAGAAGTGGGCCCTTTTTCTGCACATGGTCGGAGGGTTCTTTCGATGTGAAGGTTCAGGGGAGTCTATTTTTAATTTTTTCATTCTAATTTTGTTTTAATCCCCACAGTTGTATTTAAACCCACAATACGTAGGCAATGTTTCTAATCTTTACTGCCCACTTACTATACCACTACTTTACCGCTTTTTTCAATGGCTTTAGTCCGATTTGTAACATACAACCCGTTATTTTGAATTAGCATTAAAACGAACTTTCTTCTTTTGCAGTCAACAAAAATGAAAACAATTCTCGTTGTGTTCCTTCTCATTCTGCCATTGATTTTGGCTGCCAGCTTCCCAAATGAAGATCTTACAGATGAGGAGATTGAAAAAAGAATGTCTCGTAAGTTTTCTCATGTCTCATTCAATCAACTTATTTCTCGTAAGTTTTCTCATTTCTTTAAGATTGAAAAAAGAATGTCTCGTAAGTTTTCTCATTTCTCATTCAATCAACTTATTTCTCGTAAGTTTTCTCATTTCTTTAAGATTGAAAAAAGAATGTCTCGTAAGTTTCTCATTTCTCATTCAATCAACTTATTTCTCGTAAGTTTTCTCATTTCTTTAAGATTGAAAAAAAAATGTCTCGTAAGTTTTCTCATTTCTCATTCAATCAACTTATTTAAACTCTATTTTGACTGTATTATCATCATCATCATCATCATGTCGCGCTGTTGGCACGGATATCCATGACAATCTCTCTCCATCCGTCCCTATCGCTCATCATTCTCGGGAGGTCCTCTATGCAGGCATCCTGTATCCGCACAGAGCTGATCAATGTACGTCTTTGCTGGTCGGCCCACAACTGGCGTGCCTATGTGTTGGCTTCCACAGAAGAACGTCGCTTATGAGTTCGTCCTTGCTTCCCCAGCAGTGTCCGCGTGTTTTGTCCGTCTTACTAAGGATGGTTTGGGTGATATGTGGCAGGTGGCCGTAGAGCTGTTTTTCTCGGGGTGTTGTTCCACGTCTTGTTCAGGATCACCCGCAGCATTCTTGTGCAGCTCCCATCTAGTTTATTCTCTAGTCGTTTCGTTAGGGCCCATGTGGTGCAGCCATACAACAGTACTGATACGACAACGCCTGGAAGAACTGTCTATTTAACTTGTCTGTGAGATTGGATTTCCATATGACCGATAATTTATTCATAGCGGCCCATGCCTTTCCTATGCGTGCACTAACGTCATTTTCTGTGGAGGAGATGTTTACTGCCTAAGTATCTAAATTGTTCTACCGAGTTTAGGAGTTTTGCCATCGATGGTTTGAGATGTCGCTTTGTTTTTGAAAGACATGGACTCAGTTTCATCAGAGGCCGACATTTCGTGAAAGAGAATGGAATCAATTGTTTTTCCTATGAATAATATCTGAGCATAAGAAGAGAAAACAACGAGATCTCACGAGACTTGTTAATTAAACAATGCAATTGCTTATGACTCTATTCACCTTGTATATTTTGATTTGTAAACCTTTTTCCCTATCCTTCATACTCGTTATGTTTCTTCCTACTTTCTCTGTTAACTCTTATACTAGAGTTACAATAGAATGTAATGCAAACTGTGTCGACACCTCTTGGTGGATGTCAAACGTTGGATAAAGCGACTCATTTCGATTTAGTTGTTTGTTTTACGGCATATCAACCCTTTCGGGTCATTTAATGCTTAATCAATAATATTAATAGTCAGTTTCTTATAGTATCTGCTGTTGCGTAAATGGTCACCAACCTAATTACTGAACAGGCTCTTCGCTGCTTAACTTTGCTGATCTAGTGGGAACCGAGTTTTTTAACGAGCCTTGACTGTAACCCTGCGAGTCAGTTGACCACGCGACGAACTGCTAAAAGCTAGAAGACATACAGTTATTTACTATACTTGATTTTGTTTTAACTAAGATAATTAATTATAAGATAGCCAGTGAGGATTGAACACTCTTATAATAGTCTGCAGAATCAGTTTACTAACAATTAAACCATAAATGCGCATGAGAGTAATCTTTTATAAAACAAAATATACGGAATCATAAATAAGCTCGCAAAGTGAAGTGCCAGTCTCCATATATATATATACCAAGCCCTCCGCACGAGCAGGATGTGACACAAGGTCAATTTCTTAAGCGGAGTTTAACAGGTTTAAATTCAGAGTTTTCCTTCTCCTAGACTGGTTACATATCCATGGTTTAAGAGCCCAGTCTTCCCTAATAGTTGCCCATAGCTGGAGGGAGAATTGGATTCATACCTTTATCAATTGTATAAGCGACATGTGAAATGCTAACAGCTTCGTCCAGGAATTGAACTCAGGTCGACGATTCTATTTCCTAGGACTCTAACCATTAGACCACGTGCCTACATTCGGTAAACATAAGAGTCACCCAAGGGTTGTTTCCTGACGTTCTTTTTTTATGAATGAAATTTGAAGCTGTAAATAACCCACGCCTGACTCTTGAAGCCCTTGTTAGGAGCACTAAAGAAGCAAGTACTCGCTATTGTCTTCTAAAAAAGGTTGGAATGAAACCAGTAATAAAACGCATTTGTTTTTTGGTTTGTTTTGTTTTACGGCATATCAACCTTAGTGGGTCATTTAATGCCGATAAAGTTTTGCAATAAATCAATTCTTAATGGATAATACAATTTTTTTTTATAAATACATTTTTCCATTTAACCCATAGATGGGACCCTAACAGGTACTACCACTCCGGGTCAGAGTGGACGAGGGAGCAATGGTGATGCTCCACATTCCCCAAACCTCCAAAACTGGAACCTCACCATCAGATAGAGTTTAACGTCATTTCCAGGACATGTAGACCCGCAGCCACCGCCTTCTAGCATCCATATGATAAAAAGTGATTGGGGCTTGCCATAAGGGCAATAGGGTTGGGAAAATCAAAAACGCATTTGTATCTGTATTTTTTTCAATGATGGTTATGATGAGAGTTAATACAATTGTTTATTATTGATGACGGGTTTGAATAAACGTGATATCCATTGGAGTCAGGCTAAGCGTGCTTGCTGGATATTTATCAATAATGGAGATTCGCTTCCGGTTTTTGTCAGTAACAAAAATTACGTCACTGCCTACGTCACATTACCCAAAATCGTCATAACATAAAATAAATACACTCAAAATTTGAACATGCAACATTAGACAGTCCTCATTGTTTTTTTAAAACAAGTTTTAATAAATACATGACTGGTATTATATATCTATATATAGTTTGTTTTATTTTAATACATATTTAAAGTTTACATTTCAAATTGTTTTATTTTTTAATCCTTTAATGAATTTGATGATTTTACTTACTTAGGGTACAAACTCGCTGACATTGAATTTTTTACTCCCATCACCTCAGGCAATATGTTTCAAAATCTATGGTAAACCGAATACTTTTTTTACTGCATTCTGCAGAAGGATTGCAACAAGGTTAGATCCGTATTAAGTTACGGTGCCTTGTTGCCTTGTCTTACTAATTCGACGGTTATTGGAACTTAGTATGATTATTCTACAAGGAAAATTTTTTTTTTTTATATCAAACAGTCCACATTGTCAAATCAAGTTTTAATAAAATACATGCTCGGTATTATATATATATATATATATATATATATATATATATATGAAGAAAATGTTTTCAAAATATAACAGACACAAGATGTTACGATCAAAGGAAAAAATGTTATAAGACTATACTTAAGTATTTCGATTTATGATAACCATCATCAGGAGAATGCAAAATAAATTTTTGTAAGGTAGAAAAATATCCTGATGATGGTTTATCATAAACCGAAATACTTAAGTATAGACATAAAAAAAAATTCCTTTGATCGTAACATCCTGTGTCTGTTATATTTTTGAAAACATTTTCTTCACGTATTGTCGGATTAATTTCTTCATCATATTTCCATATATATATATATATATATAGTTTGTTTTATTTTAATATATATTTAAAGTTGACTAACGTATAGAATTTTTTTCCAAAAATTATTTCCAAATAATAAATAGTCACATAATGTTCTTTTACATTAAATTAATATTTTATTATACGGTGATAAAATCACAACTGTCGGGAAAAGTATTTGGTTCAATTTAAATTTACTTATATAAAACTTGATTTGATTATAGTCGACGGGGCGGCTTAAAAGTCGGTATCAGACAGTCCACGAGGGAGTCTATCTCCTTTTCAATAGCGCCAGACCATGGAGATTGTTTTAGCATCTGAGGTGGAGCGCCACACCTAGCATCAGCTCCTTACTTTACCGCACACATCCCTGTGCTACTCATACGCTGAGTTGGCGAGGACCGGTTTCGAACTAGGAACCTTGTGGTTTCTAGCCGAACGCTCTACCGACTGAGCTAACCCGGCCCCTAATTTTGACAGCAAAACTAATTTTATGTGTATTATTAAAAAAATATAAAATGTCAAAGATTTGTTTACATTTCTTTCCAAAAGAGCAGAGCAGAAAATATATTTACGTAAATTTGGACATCGACAAATCGAGATAATTTTTTTTTTTAAGTATATATTTTTACACTAGAATTAAACATAATGAACCCATAAAACGCAAAATATTTGTAATTCTTTAAGTCCTGAAGAATGAGCAAATTGTTAAAAATGTCCTCTGTTATTTATTGTACAGTTGGCGCCATAGTGAGCCTTTTGAAATCCTTGGGGATTCAAGGCAACTGCATTAACGTCTGTCAGAGATATGTCTCTTACTACTGGAGTTACCTATGTAAAGCAGCCTGCAGAATGTAAGTTATTTATTTATTAAATGATTTATCCTTTTATTATTCAATTACATTATGTGTATCGATCCTTATTTAAATCCACACACACAAACACCTCCACACACACACACACACACACACACACACACACACACACACATATATATATATATATATATATATATATATCAATGAACACACGTGTAATCGGCTGCAATTAATCGGTACCTCGATTAATTCAGTGGATTTAACCCTGAAGATCCTTATGGTGAAACTCGAGTAGGTTTCTATTGTATCCATTTCTTTAATAGATTTGCTCTACTTTGTATTGAGCACTTTGTATTTATTATATCGCGGACTTAACCCCTGGATTTTGTGCACCTCCATCGACGTGACCATATTCACCGGTAAGCCACCTTTTATCTATATGAATATATATATACACATATATATATATATTATATATATATATATATATATACAAGTGATAACCTACTCAAGTTTCACCATAAGGACCGTCAGGGCTAAATCCACTGAATATAGAAGTTATTTATGTTTGTCTATGTTACCATTTGTAAAACGTTTTCGAACGTATCTACTGTGTGCCTATGCGTAAATCGAAAGTTTATAATATAGTCTTCAATGTAAAAAATTAATAAACTTCCATTACTTAATTTTTTTCTTTTTAATTCCAGGGCTCTTGGTTAGGCCTGCCGTGCAAGAAAACTATCACGCAAAGTGAACTTTAAAAATAAAAGATGTAAAATTCGAAATATGATCATTTTGTTATCCTTCTATAATTCACTGAAAACAAAAACAAAACAAACATAAACAGCAAAATCTTATTATAATGTAGATTGTGTAATTGTCTATCTGTACCCGAAACTATATTGCCACTCAAGCCACAATTCCCTTAGTTATTTACGTCATATTCTCCATAATTCTATTTTTATTTAAACCTCAATTATTCATAAAATTGTTTAACATTATTAATACTGTTGACCATATCTACATGATATTTACCGCGTACCCCACTTGTATGGGTCAGGCACAAAGTGCCTATTAACGTGGGACCACCCACAAGCCGAAGCTCATGGAGTGGCAGGTGAAAAGTTGCGTCGATCCCGTCGGCATTCCCCCTCAAGGGGGCGCCTCAGGCACTGGGCAATAAACCCAGCCCTGCCCCTTTAAATCGAGGGGGCAGGTGTTGCCTGGGGGGATGGCCCCCTGGGATCGACGCTGTTAATTATATCAATGGTCCAGAGGCCGAAGCCACTGTTGACCATATCTACATACTAATAAAATGCAATTGTATTTATATATATAACAACATTGTGCTTTACTGTATGAACGGGTAGGCTAATGTGCATATTGATATAAAAAATTGATTTTAATGTATATGTGCTAAGTATTATTAATGTTTAACTCTTTGGTTTTTCTTAATGAATATGAGATAAAAACTCGGGGATAAATCTTAAAAGAAATCCATTAACATGAAGAAATAACTGTAATCTCATTCTTTACTTACCATTTTAACTAAATAGTTAAATTAAGAAAATTTAGCAATGAAAGGTGGGAATGATGGAAGAGTAAGTTTCAGTTGTTCTATTTTTTAAGACTATATCCCCTCTGATTCAAATCTTTTTATCTGCATTCTTATTTAGTTTCATTAGCCTTTCTAATTTGATATAATATTTTATTACATCAAAACTTAAGAATTGCACGTGGAGGGTGCATATATTTGCTAGTATTTTTAAAGATTTATTTTATGTTAATCCAGAAAATTTGATATTCCCATTAAAATCAAATTATGTCTATCGCTCTGAATAGTGTAGATTTTATAAACCCTATGAGTAACATAAGGTAAAAAATATATATTCAAACCATTTAGTAGCCATATTTTTCAAATGTATGCGCCAACTGGTTATACACAAACAGACAGAAATTGCAATTTCTCGAATAATTTTGTATTAATTTTGTAAAACAAACAAACAAAATATTTTACAATATTTTCTCATGAGCAACGTGTTACGAGTACGAGTCAAAAAGTGATACCATTTTGTTTAGGACAGGTATAATTACCAACACAGGAACATGTATCATACATCAAAATGAAGCTGGTCCTCTGAGGTTCACATCCCTATTTCTCCACATATGTGAGTCAAAAAGTAATGCCATTTTTAAAGGACAGGTATAATTACCAACATAGGACCATGTATCATACATCAAAATGAAGCTGGTACTCTGTGGATCATATCCCTACTTTTCCACATTGATAATGAATCGTTTGGTTCTTCTTCGTTAATGGTCGTAAGTTCCTCCTCAATGATTGCAAGTGAACTGTGGCAAGTATCAGTGTTTAAGTAGTGAATCAGGCAAGCATTATCATTGTTGATTGGTCGGGGGAGTAAACCACGTGACCTTGGATGGTCTATGAATCCACTTGGGGAATTAGAACACACCTTACATCTAGAAATATTCCAACGGAAGTTTTCCAAGTTCTACAAGAAATACCTGAAGAAAGCCAGAGGGCACGTCGGTTGAAACATTGAGTATATAAGAACAAAGACGAGGACAACAATCCCAAAAACTAAATAATTGAAATTTTCAAGCTAAAAAAAATCAGACAGATGATTTCGTTTGGTTACTTTTTGTGCGTGTCTGTAAGTTTGTGTGTATATGTGCTTGTGTGTGCGTGATTGTGTGTGTGCGTGTGTGCATGAGTGCTTAGGCGTTTATGTGTGTGTGTGTGTGTGTGTGTGTGTGATTATCAAAAGTGACACAAGTCATCTTAAATACAAAAAAAAACGTTGTTTGCAGAATGTTGTGTTAAAATTTATTAAAATACGGTAATGTAATTAGTTAGTTTTGGGTGATAAAAAAAACAACACTTTTTGTATGTGCATCTTTCTAAAACACGACTATCATTTAATGCATTATTTGAAAATTTCCAGAACCCTGAGCACGATTCTTAAGCCGATCTATGATTTGCGTCTAATAATATTCTTTGATACTTGGTAGACAAATAAAATCCTTAAACAGTAGTGATTTCCCTCCGAGTGGACAATGTATATCTTTAAAATTCACGGTTCTCCCAGTGTGGAATATTTATAAAAAAGAAACTCGATTTGTCACGATCGGAGTTACGCCCCTTTGACACACATCTTCACTAATTTTAATCCTTGTTAAAATATCGATGGGCGGATAACATCTCTTCTAAAGATGGTTTCGTTTGGTCATTGTTTTTTTGTTTTTTTTGTTGGGGGAGGTTCTTCAACGAAAAAATGAGATAGAGCACAGACTTTCAAACGACAGTATTAGTTCATTCAAACTGTTTGGCTTCCTTTATATCTATTGTCATATTTGTGGTTCTTCTACAGAAACAAAACTTTATCATATTTACCTTTGGCAACTGGTAAAGATCACGATTTTGTTAAAATGTTTATGTCCATGCCAGTCAACCATTATCAAAGATGGATCTAATCGTTCATCTTTAAAATGTTTGGCTTGCTTAGAAATTGTTGTTGTTTTTTTAACTTCAAAGACTGAAAAAGTCTAATAATTAAAATATGGTGATACTGTTGCATTCTGGCATCAAATTCTATGTTATATAGCGGCTTCAAATTCACGCTGCTAAATCGTGTATCTGCATACGTAGGGGGTATCGTTACTAACCCTAGACGATATATGTAGTTGTCGTTTAATGAAATCTACAACACATGGGTATAGTAGGAGTTTTGACTTTATTTCTCTCATCGGCTTACACGTTGACAATGGAATTACCGAGGGTTGACAATGACTACTACTGCTGCTGGGATGACTACGTTAGTGAGGTGGAGGGTGGGTGGCTGGTGGGTCCCACAGCCGTTGGCTGCAATGGACCGTGAGCGTCTGTCGCTCACTTGTTCTCCGTCTACTGTCTCCTGTCTGACTCTCCCTGACCTGGGATCCCTGATTTCCTTTTATATATATCAAACGCCTACGCGTTTTATTTTGTTATCTTTATCAGCGGACAAATCTATTTCCGAACTTATTATTACCCATCCTTCTTTGTTCGCTTTACCCGGAAAAAGTCCTTTGTTACTCTTTTCGTCTTTCCCTGCCTCGATCCAACCGGAAGACCCTATTTCCGTTTTCACCTTCTTTTAAATATATTCAATATACAACAATACGTTGACTTACGAGTGCCCCGACCTTTGACTTTTCCGCGTTACAAGCTATCACTCGGTTGATTTTTTTGACGTACAAGTGTGGGGTTTCAATGATTTCGATTTTTATTTAACCCTAACCCTAACCCTTACCTCATCCCAACCCACACTCTAACCCTAACCATGAACCCTAACCCCTAACTCTAACGCTAACCATAACCCTGGTTATTTCTGGTGCGTGTTCAAAGGTTTTCCTTTTTAACCCATTATATTTGGTGTCTTTTCCTTCTTGTTGTCGTCGAACTGAAAGGAAATTAAAGGAAGGAAAAGGAAGAGACAAAAACAAAAATTAGTTTTAGGTTTCAGACTTTATTCGTGGTTCATAGTTACCTCGTGGAGAGGAAATTTCTTCCTGTCCAGTAATAGCGTCTGAACCCACTTCAAGCCGAATGGCCGAGATATTATCTTGGTGGAGGAAAGTGAAACCTTGTTTCCTGCGCATGCCTAGCGGGTTCCTCCTGTCTGATTACAAATGGAGAATTGTGTTTTCTGTTTTGTTTTTAACTTTGGCCCTATCTTGGCCTAGACGGGCGGTCGAAGAGGCCCCCTCCGATCAATCGGCTGGTCACGTCAAGCCCTAGCACCTATATGATTGCCCAACCCTATTACCCTTATGGCAAGCCCCAAGCCTTTTTATCATATGGGTGCTAGAAGGCGATGGTTGCCGGTCTACATGTCCTGGGAATGACGTTAAACTTTATCGGATGGTTTTGGAGGTTTGGGGAATGTGGAACACCCCTTCATCACCATTGCTCCCTGGTCCACTCTGACCCGGAGTGATAGTACCTGTTAGGGTCCCATCAATGGGTTAAATAGAAAACATGAGTTTATAAATAAAATTGTATTATCCATTAAAAATGAAATTATTTCAAAACTTTGTTGGCATTAAACATTTTTGAATACCAAATTACCAATAGAAGTATTCGGCATAAAATAACCCAAGAGGGTGACATGCCGTAAAACCCAACCAACCTCTTAAATGTTTGTATTTTTTTTTAATTTATTTTATTTTAATCCCCGGTCAATTGAGCTTCAGATTCTCTTATGTTAATTATTTCATTAAAACATTTAAGTTTTCAAATTTATTACGTCCAAGAAAAATATTATTCACAAAAAACATTAAAACATTTTACAGCACATAATTCATTACATTCTATTTCATTATATTTTTATACAATATAGTGCTATTAATTTTCTGAATGTTTGAGATGAGGCTTGATAATTATTATTATTTGGATTATTCGGACTATTGTCCTCATCTTCATTGTTATCTGTATAACGTTTCGGCCGATGTGACCTCCTGCCTTCAGGCATTTCTTGTCGGACTCAGGAACCTTCTTGTCGTAATCGGGAACCTTCTTGTAATCGGGAGCCAACCCTTTATTCAGTCCACGGGGGTATCCTGTTCTCATTCCAATAACTACAGCTGGGGTACAGTTGTTAAGCTGTGTTAATTATCATTCTATGTTACTGCTGCCCCTGACCAGGATTGAATCAGCGGTCTAGAGATAACTGTCACTTAGAACTGTCTTAACCTAACTCCTTTATCCACAAAATTCAATTTTCTTATGTTCTAATTCAACAGTGTTATTTTTCTTATCTAAAAAACGAAGTAAATTAGGGATTTTTGTGGGGTTCTGGAACTGATTAATGGCATTTCAGTTTATTTCAATATGGAAATTTGATTTGATATACGAGGAAACTGAATTACTAGTGAAACGAATTAAACTCGTAATTCAAAGGATCACTGTAATAAAAAGAAAGCACCTCGATCTTTATATCAATATTCGTGTTCCTCATCTGTCCAACTGTTATCATCTTGCATCACCCCCAAGTTAAAAAAATGAGATCGTCCACATCGTCCAAGAGTAAATTCAAAAATTTAAAACCTGATTTTATGGTGTTGCTTATCCACCGAATTCTTATTTCTCATGAGTGTCGTCAACACAGTTAAATAATGGACAATTCTGTTTTTATTATAAAGAAAGAAAGGGGAGAAAAAGGGCATGCTACACAGAAAAATATCATAAGAAAGAAAAAGAAAAACAAGATAGCATGGGAAAGATAGACAGAGAGAGAGAGAGAGGCAGGGCGCATGGAAGCAATAATGCTATTTTGGATGGACGGACTTATTTTCAATCAGAGGGTATTGGAGGATGATAACTATTTCAAGATTAAGGAACAAGTGTATTGATATATAGATATAAGAATATATTTCTATAGGTAAGTAAGTCTGTGTAATGGCCTATTGTATGTATCACCCGAGGAGCATGGGAGTCCTACCCCTTTTTTGCTAGTGCTATAGATAACAGCTAGTATTGTGATTTGTTGCCTAACATTTAACTTAATCATACATTTTTACCCATTGTAAGTTAATTCTACTCATGAATGCACACGAAAGATGTCTACAAAGATTTCATGGCACATATTGCTGAAATGCCGGTTAACTTTATTTTCCGGCTAAATTAATATTAAAATCAAATTATTATTATTCAATTAATAAAAATCGCCATTTTCTCGCACAGTTGTATATAATGGAATATTATAAATTATAATTTCAACTAAAGTTTTACATGATCAATTGCTGTAGTTTTACTAATTATTTTTTGCATCAATGCTTCACAAAAGCTGTAAATAAAAGTGTGTTATCTACTAATAATGGAGATTCGCATCCGGTTTTTGTCTGTAACAAAAATTACGTCACTGATTACGTCACATTACCCAAAATCGTCATAACATAGAATAAAATTTATTCTACGATTTTTGGCATGTTCAAATTTTGAGTGTATTTATTCAATAAATACACTCATAATTTGAACATACAACATTAGACAGTCCTCATTGTTTTTTAAAACAAGTTTTAATAAATACATGACTGGTATTATATATATATATATAATTTGTTTTATTTTAATACATATTTAAAGTTTACATTTCAAATTGTTTTATTTTTTTAATCCTTATGTATATAATGGAATATCATTAATTATAATTCCAAATAAAGTTTTACATGATCAATTGCTGTGGTTTTACTAATTATTTTTTGCATCAATGCTTCACAAAAGCTGTAAATAAAAGCTTTTTTTTTTCAATATAATTGACAGACTAATGAAGCTCATATGTATATACGTATGGGAATAGATAGATCTATAACTACTAATATGACCGATAATTAAGCCTTTTTCTTTACCAAATATATTGTCCTGTACAACATTATTGAACATTGAGCTCTGAAACTGAGACCATACCAACTTTAGCATTCCGTTGTTAAAAAAGCCCACCTTAGGCTTATCCTAATACCAACTAACCTAGTTATTTATAAACACACACACACACACACACACACACACACACACACATATATATATATATGGATATAGTCAACACCATAGATGGAGTCATATCTCTATGAAGGAGATGCAGTTGGTGTGTTATAATATATATATATATATATATATATATATATATATATATATATATATATATATATATATATATATATCAATAAAGGAAGAACTCAATACAGTAATCCCATAATAAATTTATTTCGACAAAAATTGGGGCCATATAAATCTAAATTGATTTAAACCGGCTCCCCAAATTTTCGTCTCATCAGATGGGTCTCAATTCACTTATGGACAAGCATATCACAAAAAACCCCAAAGAGCTGAATATATATAAATTCAAACAAAAACAAAAAAATAATTTAAAAAATTATATATTTTTTTTAACAGTGTGGGAGTGTAACCATAGAAACAGGAAGTGAATGAAAAAAAAAGAGATACATCTCAAAGTTGATTTCTAGGGTGTCCAGACAGACAAAAAGGTGACATGACAGAAAAAACAGAATAGTATATTAAAATATAAATAGACAAGTAAAATAAAAAGATTTTAAATTTAAACATTAGAGTATAATGATGTATAAAAGAAAATACTAGTTAAGATATAAATGAGCTCTCTTTAGTGATTTAATGTATTTATACATACTGGATCATCAATATTAGTACAGTGGATCTTGAAATCACATATAGAATCATCCCTTACTACCAAGTTTTGGATAAATCTTTATATATATATATATATTAATAAGTCATCCACAGACACGTGTTTCTGCGTTTCACGCCTCTTCAGTGTGGCTAGACACAACAACTATCTTTGGCTAGGGTCGAACTCAGACTGACTGTTTACCTGCCTGATATCTTATCCCCTCGCCCACTGACAGCTGTAGCGGGGACTAGTGTTTTTAAACTATTAAATACATAGGTTTGTATATGTATTTACGGTCACTGAGAGATCAAGTTTCCGGGGAAAGGATATATATATATATATATATATATAACTTTCAAAGATAGAAAAACTTAACAAACCGTCATTCTGTAATAATTTATTTCGACCAGAAATTCAAAAGATTATATTTTTTATTTTTTTGTCGAAATAAATTATTACGGAATGACGGTTTGTTAAGTTTTTTCTTTCTTTGAAAGTTAAATATTGCTCTGTATATAATCTAATTTATTGATTATTATACATTGAGCTCTCTTTACATTTGGATTAACGATTCCAGTTCCTATGACTCTGACCATTAAACCACGCGTCTCCAACGCAAAAGGTATGAATTCCCACATTCTAAAGCTATTGGATGAATAGAACCACTACTGTTCTTCTACAAGGATGGCTTGGCATTTAATAACCCATGTCATTAAACAAATAAACTGAAAACAAAGTTGTTATTCTTTTTCATATTCTGTGCGCCTGACACAAAGCATACAAGTACAGGTTTTTTTTTTTATTAAACTCTCTTAGTGATGCTAATTAAGATTCATGTAAAGATATTGGACATTTCACATCTCGTATGTTAGGGGGCTGTTGTGGGGGGTGGGGTGTAAATTCAAGTTATTCAAGAAAATTTTATATAACACCTACAAAAATATTGGTGGCTTTGGCGATTCCGGACACTGCTGGAGAAGCAAGGATAAACTCATACGCAATATTCTTCTGTGGAAGCCAGCACATGGGATCCAACCGTAAATGCCGCCCAGCAAAGACCTATATTAACCAACTCTGCACGGACACTGGATGCTATGAATGATAGGGACGGTTGGCGAGAGGTTGTCTTGGGTATCCGTGCAGCTAGCCCGACATGATGATGATGATGATGATGATGATGATGACGGCGTTCTTATACGGCATCGCGAGACGGTTTTTTTTTCAAACCTGCGTATGTCTATTGTTTTTAAATCATCGCAGCTGTCATCGCCGTCAAGAGATAACATAATCTTATCAAAGAAGAGATTAAGTGAGCTCAAAGTTATATAAACTGTTTATCTCTCAATGGAATATTACATTGTTTGACACCGATATATACTGGATATTCTGTGATATATATACGAGAGATTCATGCGCTGGCTTGGTCATGTCAGGAGGATGGACAAAGGCCGCATCCACAAAGCCATACTGTATGGCAATTTAGTAGAAGGCATCTGGCTGGTAGAGAACCCACGTCTGCGCTTTAAAGACGTCCGCGAGAAAGACACGTAGACATGCCACATCAATACCAACACATGGGATGCAAGTCCAGAAAACCGAGCGGCCTAGCGCCTCCTTATCAAACAAGGGACGAAAAAGAAGTGAAAAGGAGAGGAAAGAAGCTGTCACAGAAAAGAGAACCAGACGGAAAGAGAGACAACAACAACTCCAGCAAGCATCACTGTTTGTTTGCAGTCACTGCATCAGAGATTGTCATTCAAAAATTGGCCTGTTCAGCCACTCGTACAGATGCAGTTAAAACCATTGTGGACACTACGCCATCGTATTTGGCAGACGGAAGGATGCCAACCATAATGGATATCCGCGGTCTTGCTGTCTGTAAAATAAACTACGTCACTAAGACAGTTTAATAAAACCCGTACTTGTGGCCTTGTGTCACATCCCATCTATGGCAAATGGGTTGGTCTAATACCTACATATCATGAGATTTTAGCAAAGGTCTTATAAATGTTGTATTATATATTACTAACAGGACCTGTGGATAATATGGTATAGTAACAGGACTTATGATAATTTAATTATTACCATTGTTGGGATAATCTTCCCCTTGTCTGGAAGAGTTATCTTTCCGCTGGGGTTTCCGTGCCGACCATCAGGGGACCTCTGGTATTTAAGCGCGGGTTTTGAAACTCCCTGCCTATTTTCTACCTATATGGGTTACTCATTGTCACACCCTTCTCGGTGGGGGCTTCTGCCCCCATCACTAGTAAGAGATTTTGAATGTATGGACTCTCCAGTCCTTTATCTTTACTATTATGTACATTCTTATTGTACCTGTATGTCTTATTCATGTGCTTACGTGTATTTCATTGTTACTGTATTTTATGTCTTATTTCTGTGCTATTAAATATATAAAATGTCATGTCCACACAGCGTGTCGGAGTTGTATGTTTCAATAATAACCTTGAATCTTACACCTTGATATGTTTACGCGAGAGCTATTGATAAATAGTTTAATATGTGGAGAAAATTTAGAAAACAAACACAGGATGTTATGATGGATGGACGGTAAACTAACGGTAAATAACCTTTTTCCAAACATTTTTCTAATTCAACGCGGACAAAACATCCTTCATCTTCTATCCACACAAATCCTTGTTTTTCTTCGAATTTTCACAGTCCTAAAGAAGCTTTCCACTGTAAAACCGAAACACTCGAGTATCGACAATAAATGTTCCATCCATTATAACATACTGTGTTTGTTTTCTAAAGTCTTCGTATTGTGTTAAGAAAGAAAGGGAATAAATTTTCTCCACATACTGTCGGATTAATTTCCTCATCTTACTTCCATAGTTTAATATGTAAAACGTATAATGATTTTGATTTAACTCTCTCACACTCTTCTTTATCTCCTTCATTTCATCTTTTCATTATGTTTGATTGAAACAGATTAGCGTTATCGCTTCCGTGCGCGCACACTCTCTCTCTATCTTTCCCCTAATCTCTTTCTTTCATTCATTCTTATTGTATTTTTTCTGTATAGCATGTCCTTTTTCTTCCCTTTCTTTCTTTATAATAAAAACGGAATGATCCATTATTTAGCATAACGGATTAACACAATAAGAATAATTTTAAAATTATTCTATAGAAGGAGCTCTTAAAGTAATTTTGACTAACGAGAAGAGAGACCCTTTGATTTGATATCAGAGTTTTCCTTCTCGTCGACTGGTTGCCATATCAAGGTTGAAAAGTCCAGACTCTCTTTCTATTTACCCCTAGCTAGAGGGAGAATAGCTGTATTCGTACCGTTCCCAAATATATTATTTTAACTAATGAGAAGAGAGACCCTTTGATTTTTTTAGAGTTTTCCTTCTCGTCGACTGGTTGCCATATCAAGGTTAAAAAGGCCATACTTTCTTTCTATTTAGCTCAGTCGATAGAGCGTTCGGCCAGAAACCACAAGGTTCCTAGATCGATCTCGGTCCTTGCCAACTCAGCGTATGAGTAGCACAGGCATCTGTGCGGTAAAGTAAGGAGCTGATGGTAGATGTGGCGCTCCACCCCAGACTCAAAAAACAATATCCTTGGTCTAGCGCTAGTGAAAAGAGGATAGTCTCCCTCGCTGGTTGGCTGATACCGACATTAGGCCGCCCCGACGACTTTACTTTTTTACTTCTTTCTATTTACCCCAAGCTAGAGGGAGAATAGCTGTATTCGTACCGTTCCCAAAGATATTATTTTAACTAACTAGAAGAGAGACCCTTTGATTTTTTTTTAGAGTTTTCCTTCTCGTCGACTGGTTGCCATATCAAGTCCAAACTTTCTTTCTATTTACCCCTAGCTAGAGGGAGAATAGCTGTATTCGTACCGTTCCCAAAGATATTATTTTAACTAACTAGAAGAGAGACCCTTTGATTTTTTTTTAGAGTTTTCCTTCTCGTCGACTGGTTGCCATATCAAGTCCAGACTTTCTTTCTATTTACCCCTAGCTAGAGGGAGAATAGCTGTATTCGTACCGTTCCCAAAGATATTATTTTAACTAACTAGAAGAGAGACCCTTTGATTTTTTTTTTTAGAGTTTTCCTTCTCGTCGATTGGTTGCCATATCAAGTCCAGACTTTCTTTCTATTTACCCCTAGCTAAAGGGAGAATAGTTGTATTCGTACCGTTCCCAAAGATATTATTTTAACTAACTAGAAGAGAGACCCTTTGATTTTTTTTTTTAGAGTTTTCCTTCTCGTCGACTGGTTGCCATATCAAGTCCAGACTTTCTTTCTATTTACCCCTAGCTAGAGGGAGAATAGCTGTATTCGTACCGTTCCCAAAGATATTATTTTAACTAACTAGAAGAGAGACCTTTGATTTTTTTTTAGAGTTTTCCTTCTCGTCGACTGGTTGCCATATCAAGTCCAGACTTTCTTTCTATTTACCCCTAGCTAGAGGGAGAATAGTTGTATTCGTACCGTTCCCAAAGGTATTATTTTAACTAACTAGAAGAGAGACCCTTTGATTTTTTTTTAGAGTTTTCCTTCTCGTCGACTGGTTGCCATATCAAGTCCAGACTTTCTTTCTATTTACCCCTAGCTAGAGGGAGAATAGTTGTATTCGTACCGTTCCCAAAGATATTATTTTAACTAACTAGAAGAGAGACCCTTTGATTTTTTTTAGAGTTTTCCTTCTCGTCGATTGGTTGCCATATCAAGTCCAGACTTTCTTTCTATTTACCCCTAGCTAGAGGGAGAATAGTTGTATTCGTACCGTTCCCAAAGATATTATTTTAACTAACTAGAAGAGAGACCCTTTGATTTTTTTTAGAGTTTTCCTTCTCGTCGACTGGTTGCCATATCAAGTCCAGACTTTCTTTCTATTTACCCCTAGCTAAAGGGAGAATAGTTGTATTCGTACCGTTCCCAAAGATATTATTTTAACTAACTAGAAGAGAGACCCTTTGATTTTTTTTTAGAGTTTTCCTTCTCGTCGATTGGTTGCCATATCAAGTCCAGACTTTCTTTCTACTTACCCCTAGCTAGAGGGAGAATAGTTGTATTCGTACCGTTCTCAAAGATACTATTTTAACTAACTAGAAGAGAGACCCTTTGATTTTTTTTTAGAGTTTTCCTTCTCGTCGACTGGTTGCCATATCAAGTCCAGACTTTCTTTCTATTTACCCCTAGCTAAAGGGAGAATAGTTGTATTCGTACCGTTCAAAGATATTATTTTAACTAACTAGAAAAGAGACCCTTTGATTTTTTTTTAGAGTTTTCCTTCTCGTCGACTGGTTGCCATATCAAGTCCAGACTTTCTTTCTACTTACCCCTAGCTAGAGGGAGAATAGCTTTATTCGTACCGTTCCCAAAGATATTAGTACTATGCGAAATGCAAACATCCACGTCCAGAATGTGTACTCATTTGGAGGTCCACTTCGATTTTGACAGAAAATTATACAAGGATAACAAAATGCGCATACTTTTAATTTTATATCTTTTATTTCTTTTAAAGTTTATTTTATGTGATAGATTTCTTGCAATGCTGGTCTATCTTAAAATCCAAGAACCCTGGAATTAAAAAGAAAAAATAGTTTAGATCATGGATATTTATCATACAAATAATTTTCGCTATTGAAGACCACATTAAAAAGTTAGGTATTACAACACACACACACACACACATACACACACACACATATATATATATATATATTGGTTAGGAGGGTTAATTTAGAAGGCCATCACAATGCAGTTTGGAATAAATAAAAAATAATAATACGGTAACAATGGTGTTGTGTGTTGACCTGTATTTTTTTTATTATTTTCTGAATTTTCGAGGTAATACCTCTTTATCAAAAGAATTGAACTGAAGCAGTACAGCTATGGCATTTCTTCCTAAATGAATTTTTTTTTTCTTTTGAAAATGACGTTATTTGAAATAACTGTATTCCCGTGTGAGCGTGAATGCGTTTATTTTATTTTTATTTTTTTTTGTACGTGTGCGTATGTTGTAATGCGCGTGACATTGAAAATGCGTGTTGGCTGTGACGTTAAGACTGTATCCTAGCGCGGGATTTTGTACGTGGGTATGTGCGAATGAAAAAGTATTTGTGTTTGGTGTTGACCTGTATTTTTTATTTATTGTTACCGTATTATTATTTTTATTTTATTCCAAACTGCATTGTGATGGCCTTCTAAATTAACCTCCTAACCAATACATACACAATGCTTCAAGCAAATTTGAAACTCTCTTATATATTATATATATATATATATATATATATATATATATATATATATATATATATATAGAGAGAGAGAGAGAGAGAGAGAGAGAGAGATTGATAATACAGGTACAAGTAATAACCTACCGAAACGAACCGTTTATCGAGAAAGATACACACGTGTAATCGACTGCAATTAATCAATATCTTGATTAATCCAGTGGATTTAACCCGGATGATTCTTATGGTGAAACTCGAGTAGGTTATTACTTTTACCTTTATTACAATAAATTTGCTCTACTAACACATTGAGCACTTTTTATTTGTTATATCGCTGTCTTACCTTTCTGAAATTTGCATCAACTAACCATTGTGACCATCTTCACCGGTAAGTCACCTTTTCCAAAATACATACATATATATATATGTATATAGAGAGAGAGAGAGAGAGAGAGAGAGAGAGAGAGAAGATATAGAAAGAGAGAAAGAGAGAGGGGGAGAGAGAAAGTTAGAGAGAGAGAGAGAGAGTTTAGAGAAGAAGAGATAGAAAGAGAGAAAGAGAGAGGGGGAGAGAGAAGGGTTAGTGAGAGGGGGGGTTAGAGAGGAAGAGATAGAAAGAGAGAAAGAGAAAAGGAGAGAGAGAAAGGGTTAGATAGAGAGAGAGTTTAGAGAGGAAGAGATAGAAAGAGAGAGAGAAAGAAGATAGAGAGAGAGAGAGAGAGAGAGAGAGAGAGAGAGAGAGAGAGAGAGAGACATTTCTGAGAAAGAGCAAAGTTATAGATGTATATCTTTTTGAGACTGATCAACCACACATGTGTATTATCTATTAAAAAGATATGATATTTCATCCGATAAATAATCAACTTACACTTTGCAGGCTCCCTCACAAAGGGTACGCCAAAATCCGTGCACGTGTTTCTCACAGACTTCGACGCAGCCGGGACCGAGATCCAAGGATTTCAAAATTGAGACGATGGTACCAACTAAAGATAAATAAGGAAAAACAATTTTTAGATTTAACCAATTCTATTTAACATGAAAGGAAATACAATTGCTTTGTCTTAATGACATCAGAGGTTGAAATATATTCTAATTCATAATAGATCATTTAAATATCTGTTGTTGTTGTTGGCAATTATCTAAATATATAAAAGGAATTTTAGTATGTACGTCTCGACGTATAACTCCAAAACAAGAGGTCACCCAGATTCAAAATCTTGCATACACATTAATATCCTTCTAACTAAGAGACACACCAAATTTGGTTATTGATTTTTACTGATTATCTCTATATATAAAAGGACATTTAGTATGTACGTTTCGACGTATAACTCCGAAACGGGAGATCACCCAGATTCAAAATCTTGCATACACATTAATATCCTTCTAACTAAGAAACACGTCAAATTTGGTTATTGATTTTTACTGATTAAGGGATATAATTATTAATTAAACCAAAATCAAACGATTTGCAGAACTGTCCGTATACCAGCTGCTACTGATAATAAAATATTGTTCGCTGTCTGCTTTCTGTTATAGCTATACCAGCAGTTTAGTTTAATTTTAGTGAACAAAATCGCAGTCTAAGCCGTTCAGCTCGGAATCTTTCGCCAGTTTATAGTCCAATCTTTATATATAGTTCGGTCATGGACCGGGTACTTTTGCTAGTATTATATAAAGTATAGTCGTCGGGGTGGCATAAAGTCGGTATCAGCCAATGAGCGAGGGAGTATATCCCCTTTTCCCTAGCGCTGGACGAAGGAGGTAGGGTTTGAGGTGGAGCGCCACACCTACCATCAGCTCTTTACTTTACCGCACAGATCCCTGTGCTACTCACATGCTGAGTTGGCGAGGACCGGAATCGAACCCTGAAACTTGTGTTTTTTAGTCGAACGCTCTACCGACTGAGCTAATGCAATACACATATTATTTGGTATTATTTAATTATTATGGATATTATGTATTTGTCTGTCTGTAACTGAATCTACATCACCAACGACGTCACAATTCACTTAGTTATTTACTTTATATTCTCAATAATTATTAGATAATCATTATGTAATCTTAATTAGCATCTTATAATTAACACAATACATTTAATGTGCGATTGTTACCATTGGTTTCAAAGCAGCGTGTTAGTCACTTATCATCAAAACAACAGGCCCGTTAAGAAATGCATAGGATATCAATTCATTTATATATACTAGCAAATATATGCACCCTCCGGGTGCAAGTATTAATGTCATAAAATATCTTATTATTAAATTAGAAAGTCTAAATAAACTAAATAAGAATGCAGATAAAATGATTTGAAACAGAGAGGGGGTATAATCGAAAGATATAATAGCTGTAGCTACCTCTTCCATCACCCCCGTCTTTCCTTGCTAAACTTTTCTAATTTAACTATTTAGTTAAATTAGGAAGTAAAGAATAAAATTACAGTTATTTATTTTTGTTAACAGATTTCTTTTAAGATTTATCTCCGAGATTTTTGCTCATAGTCATTAAGATAAAATCAAATAATTAGAAATCAACAATACCAAGCACATATTTATTAAAATCAAATTTTAAATAT
>CM042155.1:4862819-4892819 GCA_023376005.1 Doryteuthis pealeii
TCAATTAGAAAAACCTACGTGACATTCTCTTTTCGATTTCCTCTGCTGTAAGTCCCTCGTATTCACGTGGTAAGGTGGCAGCCATAACCAGTGGCAGAGCAATAAGGAATACGACGAGAATGGTCTTCATCTTTGTTGACTGCAAGAGAAGAAGAAGTTCAATTTAATTCCAAAGTAAATTAGTAGTTGGTAACGGTTCATTTCCTGTAGCTATAACCATTACACTAGATACACTTCTTTTTGGATTTATATATTATGATTATTATATATGTTATTTAATATTCTATATATATATATATATATATATATATATATATATATATATATATATATATATATATTTGGTAGAGATTTTGATGGCACAATTTTGTGCAATATACGCACCCAAGGGAAATAAATGAAGGAAATATGAGAAGGTGCTCAAATTAAAAACTCACCCAATTAAGCTTTGAGCAGATACATATTTGCTTAACTTTCGTTGTTATTAAATGTATTTTAGTAGTTGGTTGGTTGGTTGGGTTTTACAGCATGTGAACCCTTGTTGGGTTATTTTATGCCGAAGATTTTTTTGTATTCATTTTTGATGGGTATTAACCTCAATTTTTTTAACTCAATTTTTTCTATTTAACGTATAGATGGAATCCTAATAGGTACTATCAATTCGAGTCAGAGTCGACCTGGGAGTAATGGTGATGAAATTCAGCCCTACAATTTACCCATATCTGGTGGGGGAATACGTAGATGCATAATTTTTCTAAGGGTATTAGCGCTATATGAAATTAAAACAGTCCCTTTTTTACGTGAAAATTGTCCATTATACAAGTATATATGTTAAATGTTTCTGGTAGCTCTATGTGCTACTGGTACTATGTAAGCCAGTACTACATGATTCATAGTCAGATCATCGGCGACTAAGCCATAACTCCATATATTTTGTATGGTGAGGAGGGTGGCTACACACCCTGCAGCACGAAAAACAAGACCTGTAAAAGGACGGGGGACAGTTTTTTGCTCTACGGCCATCTACCACATTATTTCTAAAGTCCAACCTCTTCTCATCGCGACAGGGTTGTGTAAACTTGATTGTTACAGAGCTATGCCGTCGGGAACTTAACTTCCTGGTAGGGTTACTCAAGCTGGACAGTGTTACATAATTATTAGATTCTTAATATTTATGTACAGTTGTGTAGAAATCAAAATCGCTGTTATAAGTTGCAGCCCACGGCCTTGAAGGATGAGTGACAAAGCTTGACCTCATCCTGGTCCTTTCCGGTGGATACCGTGAGAATCGGTGGAGGAGACCCTCTTCCGGTTTAGATTAGAAATAGATTTTAGTCAGTCGGCGAGAAACCACGACGGTGGTGAGTCGTGTTATACACGCTCCGACTCGATCTGCGCAGGTAGTCTGGTGGGGATTTCGAAATAAAATATGATCTAAGTAAATCGAAGTCTTGTGTTATTATCTAAAAACTACCAATGACACAGGGCTTCTGATAAAGAGAAATCCCCAATGAAAGACCAGACACGAAGTCCCCAAGAGAAGTCCAGACGAAGAAGAGATGTTAGAAGAGATGAACAGTAGAAGAATAGAAGAAGTAAGGTCCGGCACCCAGTAGTAGATGGGACATAAGCCAGCTAAAGGGGCTCTAGTGGAAATACAAAGGGCATCTCCATCATCGTCAAGAAACAACGGTATTTGGCGTAATTGTCACTGCGTCTGTTGAAAATCTGCGGTAGACAAGGGTATCACCCTTCCATGACCGGGATATGCATGCGTGGTTTGGGGACAGCTTTTGAATTTCCTATTCCCTTGTTATTGCTTCGATGAATTCACCTCATGTGAATTCTTTGGATGTGGCCGGCTCAACCGACTCAGGATGAATGCCCTCACAGAAACAGAGAAAGAGAATAAACGGTAAATCCAGGTTATTTATTTCACACCGCTATATGCAGGTTTTGAAACAAGGTAGTTTACCGTACAGTACGTTACCGTACAGTTAAAGCTTACGGTCCGGTCACGTTGAAAGCAACGGGTCTCGTTAGATCAACGAAGTTAAGCAGTGATGAGCCTGTTCAGTACTTATATAGGTGACCATTTAAACAACAACAGATAATGTAATGTATATTTACCAACCCCTCCACACGAGCAGGATACGACACAAGGTCAATTTCTTAAGCGGAGTTCAACAGGTTTGAATTCAGAGTTTTCCTTCTCCTAGACTGGTTGCCTAACCAAGGTTAAAGAGCCCAGTCTGCCCTACTATTTACCCATAGCTGGTGGGAGAGTAGGATTCATAACTTTCCCAAGGGTATTAGCGCTACAACAGATAATGTAATAACATGTCGAACGACCTGATTCGGCATTAAATGACCTGGAAAGGGTTGATATGCCGTAAAAAGGTTGATATACCGTAAAACAAAACAATCGAGTATTGCCATCAACTCACACTGAAAGTAGCAGTTCCCGTTATATCACCGAAATTAAGCAATCCGAGTCCTTTGAATATAAAAAATTACTTGATTTGGCATTAAATGACCCAAAAAGGGTTGACATGCCGTAAAACAAAACAACCAACCAACCAATCGTAACATAACAGTCGAGTCTCACTGGAAGTAACTTTATCCAAAATTTCACCAAATTTAAGCAATCTGAGTCCTTTGTTTATCAAAAATGACTTGATTCGGCATTAAATGACCCAAAAAGGGTTGACATGCCGTTAAAGAAAACAAACAAACAACCAACCAATCATAACATAACAGACGAGTCTCACTGAAAATAACGTTTCTCAATATATCACCAAATTTAAGCAATCTGAATCCTTTGTTTATAAAAAATGACATGATTTGGCATTAAATGACCCAAAAATGGTTGACATGCCATTAAAGAAAACAACCAACCAACCAATCGTAACATAACAGTCGAGTCTCACTGGAAGTAACTTTATCCAAAATTTCACCAAATTTAAGCAATCTGAGTCCTTTGTTTATCAAAAATGACTTGATTCGGCATTAAATGACCCAAAAAGGGTTCACATGCCGTAAAACAAAACAACCAACCAACCAACCAACCTAAAGTTAATCCAAATTCTTTTCAATTCTATTTCTATTAAATCCAGATTCTGTTATTGCGGCTTTGATAAACAAACAGTTACATCATATCATCTATCTATACATATATAAAGGACAGTTGTGTGTATGTATGTCCGGAGGAAATTATAAAAATAAAACAATTAATGACAGAGTAAATATATATATGCACATTCACTACTCCCAGAGTTTGCTTTTTGTGCAATGATGATTTCATTAATATCTGCGAAGGTATGTGAAAGTTAGGATTTGAATAGTAACAGAAGGGAAAGTCATTGGTTGCGTTTAAATCAATTATGTAAGGCCAAAATAATCAATGGATCTGTCAGACTAACTTTTTCTTATCCACCCTTCTCTACCCAGGCAACGCCGGGTAGCTGCTTCTGGTCTTGTATAAAGTGAGAAATAAGAATGGAGCGAAAGATGAAGACATGTGGAACTTGTAACACAAGAGATTAATCTATTTAAAAAAAGAATGAATTCTTGCAAAGATGCTTAATGAATGACTTAAAATGAAATCAAAAAAGGAAAAGAAAGACGAATAATTTGGTGAATTGAAACCTAAAACTGTAAAATAATGAAGAATATAAAAGAAGAATTTAAAGCGTAATGAAAAGTTAAAAAAATTGGCTTGCTTACCTAGCAGGCAAGATACGTCTACAAGAATTTGTTTAAAAAATCTGATGTATTTAACTAAAATTTGCATCTGTTATTTCCCATGATTTAATGTTATCTCAATTTGTTGATGAGATAATATCCTTCATTCAAAAACAATAAAACATGATTTTCTTATCAACAGAAATTTACAACAAAAAATCAAAGCAACAAAAAATACAAACAAAAACAAAAAACAATAAAAAAACAACAACATAAAGAAAAAAAGAAAAAGAAAAATCAATCAAACTGCAACAGAAAATAAAACACAAACAATGATTAGATTCCCTAGTGTAAGATATTATTTAATTCGTGGGGGGTTATCATGTAATTTGATATGAGAAGTGTATTTTTATTAATAAATTATAGCCAACACCCCCTTTAAAAAAAAAGAAGCAATAAACTCCAACAGAAAACAAAAGACAAATAATAATTTATTTCCAAAGTCTAAGATGGATTTTTTAACGAGCGCGCGTGTATGTGTGTGTGTGTGTGGGGGGGGTCATCATGTGATTTGATATAAGAACAGCATTTTTATTCATAAATGTTAGCCCCCCCCCCAAAAAAAAAATTTAACAAAAAAATCTCAATCAAACTGCAACAGAAAATTAAACACAAAAAATAATCAGATTCCCAAATGTAAGATAATTTTTAACGCGGGGGGGGGGAGTCATCATATGATTTGATATAAGAACTGAACTTTTATTCATAAATCATTCATAACCCCCCCCCCCCAAAAAAAAAATATATATATGACAAAAAATCTCAATCAAACTGCAACAGAAAATTAAACACAAAAAATCATCAGATTCCCAAATGTAAGATATTTTTTTAATGCGTAAAGATTCATCATATGATTTGACATAAGAACTTCATTTTTATTCATAAATTTCAACCAGAAAAAAAAACTACAACAGAAAACAAAAGACAACAATAATAGATTTTCCAAGTCTAAGATAATTTTTACCGCGTGAAGCTCATCATATGATTTGATATAAGAACTGCATTTTTATTCCTAAATTTCGGCCACAAAAAGAACATATCAGGATCGTGGAGGTACGTGTTGCAATTGTTACCGTCGTTGAAAATGGACTCGGGAGATTTTGAGTTCACATTCCGGAAGAGGCTGTTTGTATTTCCCATATCGCTAATACCCCTGTTAAATGTATGCATCTAACTATTATCTCTCCAGCTATGGGTAAATAATAGGACGTACTAGGCTCTTTAATCTTGGTATGGTCTTGGAGAAGGAAAACTGATTTCCAGCCTGTTAAATTAAGAAATTGATATTCAGCGGGTACCCACTACGGCTTGAACTGCTATGCTCACGTAACATTGGTTTGTTTTACGGCACATCAACCTCTTTCGAGTTATTCAAAACCAAATCAAGCTATTTTGATAACTTTGACTCAGGTTGCTTACAGTACCTGGTGATACTTAAGTGGTCACCCAATTAAGTACTGAACAGAATCATCGCTGCTTAACTTCGGTGATCTAGTGGGAACCGGTGTTTCAGTTTGATTTGACTGTAATCTCACGTACATTGATCAGGTCTGTGCGGATGCAGGATGCTGCATAGAGGACCTCCCGAGAATGATGAGCGATAGGGACGGATGGAGAGAGATTGTCATGGATATCCGCGCTGACAGCACAACATGATGATGATGATGAATTAACATTTGGGAATCCAAAGTTTCAGGATTGCGATCCGGATTCTTCTCAAAATGGTTTTAATTTGCTCACAGACTCGTCCTGATTCCATTATGGTATGATATGCAGGGCTACGGTCTCTAGAGTTAAACAGTACCACTACTGTTCTTCCAAGGAAAATGTTGGCATTAAATAACCCACAAAGGTAGATATGCATTTAAACACAGAAATCAATCATCAATCTAAACTTATTTCAGAATGTGGGTCATATTTAACATCCCCACCCTCTGTGTTGAAGCGTTGGTACCAAAATCTTATCCCAGGTTGAATCATCTCTAGAATTCTTCTTAATCCTTTTATTGGTTCAAGCGAACGAATATTCAAGTTTCACGTAGGATTTACTGATCTTTACGCTCTGTCTTTGTACATACACAAAGAATATAAGTTCACTTAATGATATTTTGGCGCCAGAGAGACATCTTAATAATCGAACGGGCAGAATTTCCATTCATGCATAAACAATAAGGTCTTTCCTGATCGGACGTTACGTTACAACAAGTCCGCACCGACCGGTTCTCAGAATATTCAAAACAGCTGTAGCAGATAGAATGATGGAATCAAAACTTGAAATATTTTAATCTAATAAGCTATCTATCTTTTCGAGCTACCTAGCGTTCACATTCAATTCATATCTATATTCATACATTTCCACCTATCGCTGGGGTTGGTCGTTTGTTTTACATGTCAACCCTTTTCGGACAATCTAATGCCGAATCAGATCATTTATATAAAATAAAGGACCTAGGTTGCTTACAGTATCATCTCTGTATATATATATATATATATATATATATATATATATATATATATATATATATATATATACTTTATTCAACAATGCTTCTAAAATAAACAAACATCCAAAAATCGTATTTCCTTCGCCGAAGAGCATAAGGCTCCAGATGTGTTATTGTTCACTCAGCGCCCCCTTGCCTCATATGGTAGAGACGTCTTAGTATCATTGACAGGTTAATTTCGCAAGAATTTCTCCGTGCTGTACCGTGGCCGAAGCAGTATAGTTTCTGACTATCCTGCTGAAGTCCCGGTTTCGATTTCTGTCGGAAGAAAATCTTTAGTATATATCGCTGATGTGACTTAATAAAGTTGAAACAGTCTGTACGATATTCTACACACCGAGTAATTCTTTGCGAAATTCACTTCATTATTATCTTCTATAATTATCGAATTTTATGCGATATGATTGCCTTCAAGCAAAAATATAAATATTAATATATATAATATATATATATATATATATATATATATATATATCAATGTGTATGGTTGGCGCTATTATACTTGAAGAAGCGGTAGTAATCCAACGTACAGTGTTATTAGAAGAGTGCTCAATATCTGTGATAGAGCATTAATGAATAAATAAAAGTTTTAGTTTATATTTATTTACATTGGAACAATTTTGTTATCATTGGTTTCTTTCTGTGTAGCAGTCTTCAGGCTACGAAAATGTTTTGAAAATAATGCAAATGATATAAATTAGGTCAAATGTGTGCGTTTGGTTAATTGCTTTCGTTTGTTTGTTGATGTGTTTGCGTGTTAAATGTTGGATGTGCCTGCTCTGTTCGTACGTGTGTGTATGTTGACATGCATGCATGCACACACGAAAGTACGTAAGAAGCGCGACGTCATGATCTCATCCACGCGTGTGTGTGCGTATGAATGCGCGTATTTGTGTTTGATGTTCATGTTTGGTGATTAATATTATATATTATTAGTACAATATTAATAACAATTATGTGTGCATGTAATGACCGTGTTATGCAATGCGTTTGTATTATGATGTGAACATTGTATTAGTGTACAATATCACTACACTAATACAATGTTCACATCATAATACAAACGCATTACATACACAGCAAGAAACCAACGGTAGCAAAATTGTTCCAATGTAAATAAATATAAACTAAAATACACATACATACATACATATATATATATATATATATATATATATATATATATATATATATATATGTATGTGTGTGTGTGTGTGTGTGTGTGTGTGTGTGTGTGTGTGTGTGTGTGAATAAAAGGAAGGGAATCTGACGGTATGTAGTATAATAAAAAATTGAAAAAACACAGGTTTAAATGAGTTAAGTGGTGAGTTTATTGGCCGACGCTGCGGTGTTTCGATCTATTAATTAGATCATCTTCAGGGCGTTTGTTGGTATGTGGAAGGTGATAAAAATGTTTTTATCTCAGAATAAGAAAAAAGGCGAGTAATAGTCCTTGTTTATCAGATAGGTCTGTTTAAAAATTTGAAGTTTGAGAAAACAGAACGTTGAAAAAATGAACGGTTTGAAATACTTACACCGCAAAAAAGAATATTTGACGTCATATTTCAAACCGTTCATTTTTTCAACGTTCTTTTTTCTCAAACTTCAAATTTTTAAACAGACCGATCCGATAAACAAGGATTATTACTCGCCTTTTTTCTTATTCTGAGATAAAAATATTTTTATCACCTTCCACATACCAACAAAAGCCCTGAAGATGATCTAATTAATAGATGGAAACACTGCAGCATCGGCCAATAAACTCACCGCTTAACTCATTTAAACCTGTGTGTTTTCAATTTTTTATTATACTATATATATATATATATATATATATATATTTATATATATATATATATATATATATATATATGTGTGTGTGTGTGTGTGTGTGTGTGTGTGTGTGTGTGAATTAAATTTTTCAATTCAACATGAAATGACGATAGCTGGGTAAGCCTTTGACATTTGGAAAACATTTTAAAGATAACACTGACCTGCGTTAAATATTTTTTTACCGAGGTCAACGGTTTACCGAGTTATAACTGATCACCATTTTATGCTTAATTCAAAAATACCTTCATTATGTTTATTCAGGTTGGGTTTTTAATATATGATTGAATAAGTTGAACATAATAATAACACTAATCAAATTAAATATATTAGATTAAAAAAAACTATGAAAATTATTTTTATTCTCCGTATATATTTGTTTTAATTTAATAGGTTAATTTCAATTGTAAATAATTGTTTTCTGTTAATTATAATATTATACGAGGAGAATTTCGTAACAAGACAACCGGTTTAAAAAAAAAAACAATGTACTTTTTAGCATATACTTGAGTGTGCACGCTCGCAAGTGTGTGTATACAGAGGGTGCCTATGATCTATTCCGCTGACCCAGATATTAAGCTATTAACATTACAGATTCTAAACGATATGAGATAGGCACTAAATCTGGGTCAAAGACATATTTTGAAAAGATACAGCAGATAAAGACGGGATTATCGTTTTGATTATTGAATAATGATCAGCTCAGTCGGCAGAGTGTCCGCCTAGAAAACATAAGGTTCAATGTTCAATACCACCCCACGCCAACTCAGCGTATGAGTAGCACAGGGATCTATGCGGTAAGTGAGAAGCCGATGGTAGGTGTGGCGCTTGGTCTAGCGCTAGTGAAAAGGGAATAGTCTCCCTTACTGTCTGGCTGATATCGATTTTACGCCACCCCGACGACTATAAAGTATCTGGTACGTAAATCTGCACAAGCACAAATATTTGGTAAACTGTATTTAAAAAAATACCTGGATGACAAAAACCCCTAATATTCTAATCTAGCTTAAAAGCCTCCCTAATGGGCATCAGCTAAGCCAACTCCTGCGGAGAGTTCTTCATTACGACTCTGACCTAACAATGACAAGTCATGCATTAAGAACATACTATCAGGACCTGTGGATATACCAGTGTACGATAATTTAATTATTATAACGTTTGATATGTTTACTTTGGTTCAATATGTAAAAAAGTATGATAATTTTGATTTAACTCTCTCTCACTCTTTTTTACTTTTTTCCCTTCTTTTTTTTTCATGTTTTCATTAAATTTGATTAAAAAAGATTAGTGTAATCGCTTCTGCGCGCTCACCCTCCCCGCTCTATATTTTCCCCACATTCTTTCTTTCTTTCTTTCTTTCGTATAATATTTTTCTGTGTAGTATGTCCTTTTACTTCAATTTCATTTTTATAATAAATTGTCCATTATTTAGCTGAGATGACGACACTCATAAAATATAAGAATTCGGCGGATAAATAACACTAGATAATCAGGATTTATATTTCTGCATTTAAACTTAGACGATTTTGACGGCCTTCTTTTTAACCAGAGGGTGTTGCAGGAGGATAATGGCCGTACAATTAGAGGACACAAGTATTGATATATAGATTAATTTTTAGCATACAAAAGAATTGTTGAAAGAAATGATACGTAAAAATCACCAAAAACAAATGACAGTAACATGGGAATCCCAAATTTCAGGATTGCGAATCCAGATCCCACCGAAAGTTTTTAATTTGCTCACGGAGTCAACCTGATTCCAATATTGTATGATATGCTAGGCTACGGCCCCTAGAAGTAAAATTGAAAAAAGAGTAACACATTGAGATTGGTATTTATTATTATAGATTATATATATAGTAAATTATGTTAAATGGGACTTAGTAACGTTAATGAACTTGATTTGCATTATATATGGCATATATGTAAAAGTAAATGGTGAGTGGCTTTCTCATGAAATATTGAAATGTATTTCTCAAGTTTTAAATGCTGGATTTTTTATTAGGGCAGTTGTTGCTGATAATCATTCATCCAATGTGAACGCATTTAATATTTTGCTCGATAAGTTTGAGGGGGACAAAAAGTACTACATCACTATTCCTAATTCTCCTAAAAATATATTTCTGTTTTTTGACTCTGTACATTTATTAAAAAATATTCGGAATAGTTTACTGAACAGAAAGAAGTTTGTATTTCCTTGTTTTAGATTTGAAATATCAAATATTCATATTTCTTCTGAGAATGGGTATATAGCTTGGTCTGATATACACAAAATATATGACAAGGATATTATTCTAGATGCTAAGTTACGTAAGGCCTCAAAGCTAACGTTTAAAGCACTGTACCCTAGTGATAATAAACAAAATGTGAATTTAGCTATTGCTATTTTTCATGAGACCACTATTGCAGCTTGTGAAAGTTACTTTCCCGATCGAACTGACATGTTACAACAGTCTGTACGATATTCTACACACCGAGCGATCCTTTGCCGGGATTACACTTGTCAAGTTCATTTGAGAAAAAGTATCGAATTTTATGCGATACATGCATTGTAAGTGCCTTCAAGTAAAAATGTTATATATATATATATATATATATATTATATATATATATATATATATATATAGGAAACCCAAAATGTCTTCTTGATAGCATGCATAACATGCGAGGAAACAAATCACTCACTGCTGACCCTCATCTATCGTTCATGATAGGAGAGTCTACCATATATATATATATATATATATATATATATATGAGGAAAAAATGAGTAAAGAAAAGAAATGTAGATGGATAAAGATGAGTGTTATCGATATCACTTTTAATCGATATCACTTACACATGTGTTTCGGTCAGTTTATCAAAATGTATACGGATTTACGCTATTATTATTATTAGAATAATCAGATGAAGTTGAAATGATGATAATAATAATAATAGGAAAAATGTAAAAATATTCCGTACACAGAGAAATTTTTTACTACCTTCATCAGAGTGAATTTTTTTTTTTGAGTAGAGACAATATATATATATATATATATATATATATATATATATATATATATATGACTGAAGATGAATCGATCGGATTTCTATCCCGGCTGAAGGTAAACTACAAATTTCTAGTCACATTAAGAGACGTGATACGTCGAAACACGGTCTCTGTGGATGACTATATATATATATATATATATATATATATATATATAATTAAGTAATCCACAGACACTTGTTTCGAGGTATCACATCTCATCAGTGTGGTTATACATAAAAGCTACCCATGATCGGATTTTATACCAGAATGAACTAATTATTTTGTCCGCTACACGGCTAAATCGCTAAATATCATCTAAACCAAATGGGGTTCGCCATTCAATCCTGAATTCATTTATGTATTTCCGAACCATAATAATCAGTTGACAGTCGAATATTGAAAAATGATCTGAGCGTTGGGTTAAAATGATAAATAACAGATGAAAAAAGAATAAGGACCCATTCACCACGGGTAGGATGTGACACGCGGTCGCAAGTATGGCTCATAGAGTGATGATTGAAATCTCTTTTCAGTATTATGGGTTCCGCGAGACTAGCTTGCTAACCATTACACTACGATTGGATGGCCCAATTGACCCAACCCGTTCGATATGGGTAGGATTTGACAAAAGATCAAAAGTATGGGACATCCATCAAGGATCGAACTCGCTTTTCAGTATTAATGGATCTGCGAGTCTAGATTCCTAACTATTACACCTCGATGGAAATAGATCAAATGAGAAATAAGCTATCTAAAAATAAAATAGAATATATGGCTAGTTAATACTAATACAGCATTAGTATTAACTGGCCATATATTCTATTTGATTTTTAGATAGCTTATTTCTCATTTGATCTATTTCCATCGAGGTGTAATCATTAATATGATATCAGTGTATGTTTAAAGCATTGTTTTTGAAAATTCATTTTTTTTAAAACGGTGTAAATGATTTACTGTGTAATTATAATGCTGATTTGGATCCTTACTTTATGTCAAGTTAGCTCAACCACGGCCTACTAATATTATACGGCCCGACATATTACATTAAGAGGCAAAAATTAACAGGCCTATTGGCCTGATAGTCAATCTGTAGGTTTAGGCTGGAAAATGTTAAAAGTATACAAAAATACCCAATTTTTTTTTTCTTCAGAAATGTAATATGAAAAGATTGTACATAAAGATAATAAAAATCGTTATTAAAAAATTATGCAGTAATACAAAACAAATAATCGTAAAAAGAAACTTACCAACAATCTCTTCATAAATCAATTTTCTTTTGACCTTTGTCTTTTTTTAAAGTGATTTACTGCTTGTTTTCGAATTTCGTCAGATGCAAGCCTTTGTTTGTTGTTGTAAAATATATTTACAACAATTTTTGAAGCAAATTTAATTCCTTTTTCACTGTGTTGTTCACACGTAAAAATATATTTTGGAGAATAAGTTTCCAAAATTATTTCAGCAGACTCTCTTATTGTAGATTCCTTATGTTTTGCAATAAATTTATCTGCATAATCAAGTATAGCAAAACAAGTACTAACAAATTCTGCCATTTGGTTAGATGGTATCGTAAGTCCTCCTCGAGAAAGTAAATCGAAATATTGCTTCTCTATAGCGTTATCCCTATCACTGCCTACCATGACCAGGGAACACATTTCACATTGAAAACGTTTAATCAATTTTTTGGAGATATAACCTGAAATTGTGTAAGCCACTTCTTTACTGTCTGGTGACAAAGAGAGTTCTTGTATTTCTGATTCGTGCTGGGCCAAAATATCAAGAAGTACTGAGTGATCGTTTTTTAGAACTGGCTTCAGGCCTTCCTCCCAAAAGTTAATGTTTTCTTTTAAAAGAGATCGACAGGTCAATATTCTTTCAGAGTTCAATACTTCCCGCAGACTCACCAAAAACCTACCACCACTCATCTGTCGATATTGGGAAAATCTATTTTCAAGTGGATCACTTTGAAATCTGCGGGTGAAAATATATTCATATCCTTCCCCTAAAAGTTCTTGCATAAGCATAGCCTGACCTCTCAAAGTTACAATAAAAGCTTTAGAAGTTTGCTTTGTTAAACAAAAATCTGAAATCTGTGCCAAGACTCAACCCAATCAGATAATTTTTTGAAGAAATCAATTTTCCCATCGTGTCCATTTACTGCATTATTCAAAAAATTAGGTGTGTATTTTTGGTTTGAATTTGCTATCGTCCACCAGCATGATATTAATTTCAGAAAGTTTGACATGTCAGTTCGATCGGGAAAGTAACTTTCACAAGCTGCAATAGTGGTCTCATGAAAAATAGCAATAGCTAAATTCACATTTTGTTTATTATCACTAGGGTACAGTGCTTTAAACGTTAGCTTTGAGGCCTTACGTAACTTAGCATCTAGAATAATATCCTTGTCATATATTTTGTGTATATCAGACCAAGCTATATACCCATTCTCAGAAGAAATATGAATATTTGATATTTCAAATCTAAAACAAGGAAATACAAACTTCTTTCTGTTCAGTAAACTATTCCGAATATTTTTTAATAAATGTACAGAGTCAAAAAACAGAAATATATTTTTAGGAGAATTAGGAATAGTGATGTAGTACTTTTTGTCCCCCTCAAACTTATCGAGCAAAATATTAAATGCGTTCACATTGGATGAATGATTATCAGCAACAACTGCCCTAATAAAAAATCCAGCATTTAAAACTTGAGAAATACATTTCAATATTTCATGAGAAAGCCACTCACCATTTACTTTTACTTCAGGGCAAGCTTTGACGACAAATGGTATTGTTTTTTTAAGTCCGGTAATCATGAAAACAATTATACCTTTATAAAATTCATCATTCTCATTTGCACCAATGTACTCCCCACTATGAAATTGAGTTCCTTTTTGAATGTACATTTCATCAACCATTAAAATACAGTCTTGAGAAAGATGACCTTTTTCACGGAGTGATTTTGCAGCTGAAATGGATTCAACACCACCACTTGAATTTTCTTTAATAAAGAAAAAGAAGGTAATGGAAACTTCTCCAAAAGTAATTTGTAAGCTTGTTTAGAGGTATAACGAAGTAGCAAGGCAAAACGAATTATCTCCGGAGAAAATGAGGGACGACCTCTTCGTTTGAAATGTTGTCTTTTTTGCAATTCTTTTAATATTGTGTATGGATGTTCTTCCACCACATTTTTAATATAATTTGGAAAATTTTCTAACATGCTAAATCTGGTAAGTTTAGCATTGTGTCCATGAATAAACCACTGGGGTAACGGTATAGGGTTTCCATCATATTGGAGTTTCACGTGAAGATTTTTATCAATGCGAATGCATTCTTTTATAGATGGAAAATATGTTTCGTTGTCAAAAACTATTCTATAAATTAGAATATAATCTTCCGTTTTTTTAAATTCAAACCCTTTAAGACAAAACTTTTCTTCTTCCAATTGACTAAAATCCTTTATTGTATCAGTTGAAAGAAAATCTTGTAATTCATCTGGTTTGTAGGTCCGTCGAATTTTTGGTGGCTTCCTCAATTCTGTTGTTGTCGGCAAAAGAGACGGTTTTCTTATTTTTTCTGAATGGATTGTAGGAATTGGATGTAAATCCCACTTAAGTGTGTTTCGCTTTCCTTTCAAAATAAATTTTTCTTCAAAATGTTTTATACAAAGAACTGAATTCTTCGTAGGTATCCAGTCATGACGGTTAACAAATTTGATCCATTTCTCGAGAATTTCGGGTTTTCCAAGAGGAAAAGAAAACGTTGATAATTTTTCACTATCAGTATGATATCCACTGTTGCAGCCAAATGCAACACATTTGTTAACCATTTTTGTAAACAAATTATCGCGAAAAACTTTAAAAAATTAATATTTAAATGCAAAAACATGCGTTAGTAAGTTTACCAAAATAGCGTCTATAAGGCAAAACAGACCGTATACGTGATTGAAAAGCATAAAAACAAGGTAAATCACAGCCGTTTATAATTCATAGATTAGTGAAAGACAAAGTATAAATAACGTATTTTAATTTTGAAAAGAATTAAAATTAAATTAAAATAATGACTAATAAATTTTAACGGTATTATTTTATTATTTTCTGTAAATTTTTTAAAGTTACCTCCCTTTCTGCATCAAGTTTATAAGCGGACCAGAATGGGTTAAAATATAAGTCGGCCTGATAATTTCGGAGTTCTCCATGTAACATGACCGGCCGTATAATATTAGTAGGCCGTGGCTCAACCTAATCTTTATCTGTTCGTTTAACCGTATAAAGTAGACATGCGCATAAGCATCAATTAGTCCGCAACATTTATCAACCGGGGGTTCAGTGAGCTTTGGCCGCTGGATTAGGTTTTTGTAAATAATAGCGTCGATCACAGGGTGCTATCCCTCCAGGCAATACCTGTCGCCTAAAGCGCCCCCATAAGGGGGAATGCCGAAGGGATCGACGAAATTTTTTGTTCTTTCCCGCCCATGAGCTTCGGCTTGTGGGTGGGCCCACGTTAAAACGAGGCCTTGTGCCCAGCCCATACAAGTGGGGTATGAAGCAAATACACCTTAAAACAGCAAGGATTATTGCTTATTCAAGGGAGGCTACTTGGAAACATATCCTTAGTAAAGTGCTCTCCCTTGGATTTAATACTGAGCTATTAAATCGACTAAGTTACTTACGAAAATAACATTATTCTATCTATCTATCATCTAATTTACTCTTTTAATATCTTTCTATGTATCTATTTATTTCAATCTTTTGATATCTGCCCAGTTCAGTCTTTTGATACCTATATATATATATATAATATATATATATATATATATTTACCAACCCTCCACACGAGCAGGATGCGACACAAGGTCAATTTCTTAAACGGAGTTCAGCAGGTTTGAATTCAGAGTTTTCCTTCTCCTAGACCGGTTTCCTAACCTAGGTTAAAGAGCCCAGTCTGCCTTACTATTTACCCATAGCTGGAGGGAGAGTAGGATTCATACCTTCCCCAAGGATATTAGCGCTAAATGAAATGCAATTACCACGTCCAGGATTTGAACTCTGGGCGACGAGACCATTTCCCATGACTTTAACCATTACACCACGCGCTTCCTATATCTCTCTCTATATATGCGTATATAGCAATAGGTGCGTGTATGAACATATGTTAAAAATTATATGTACATATATGAATATGGAGGCTCTCGGCAGTAATGTTTATCGCCGTAGGAAATAGACACTACAAACAGAGTTCAAATCCTGGACGAGGCTATTGGCATTTTTTTGATACGGTGCTAATACCACTGTGAAAAATATGCATCCAACTATTCTTCCTCTAGCAATAGTAGGAGAGACTGTGGCTCTTTAATCTTGGTATGGTAACTGGTCTAGGAGAAGGACAATCTGAATTCAAACCAGTTAAACTCTGCTTAAAATTTGACCCTATGTCGCATCCTGCTCAAGTAGAGTGGTTGGGTAAAACACACACACACATACACACACACATACACACACAAATATATATATATATATATATATATATATATATATATATATATATATATATATATAATATTTAATATACGAAACTTGTTAGTAAATCCTCGCAGTGAGAAAAAACCCAGCAAATAGTTTGATTGTAAAAATATACTACCAAACATCAACCGGGAAGAAAAAAAATTTTGGAAAAAAGAAAAGACCAAGATAATCGTACCAACAAAAAATAATCTATTGGTACAATATTTTGGCCAAAAGAAAAAACAATCTATATGCATATATATATATATATATATATATATATATATATATATATATATTCATAGAAAACCGCCAGGAAACTAAACCTAATAAGTAAAAATTGCTCAATACCTAAGTAGAGCAAATAATAAAGATAAATCTAATGAGTCAGACGAACCTACTAAAAGTTTCGCTTAATGCTCTTCAGGGCTAAGATCTGACTCATTAGATTTATCTTTATATATATATATATATATATATATATATATATATATATTTCGATAAGTATCGACCTATACCGGTCAATGTTGGTTAAATAGTTATCTCAAATACCCTTCTCAGTATGCTGGGTTCCATATTCTGTAGGTTTCCCATTATTGTTCTGTGAGCGGCTGTGATTATGTATCTATACATATATAAAGGGCAGTTGTGTTTATGTATGTATGGGTCTATGTTCGGAAGAAACTACGACTATAAAACAATTAACGACAAAGTAAACATTTCTATATATACATTAAGTATCACCGTACAAAAATTATGAACATTTAATTTATATCCGAAGATATTCAAAAATTAAAATATACCGGAAAATAGCAGTAAAATTCTACTTAAGAATGTCCAGCATTTGTAAATCTCAAAAATAAAAAAATCAATACATCAGGGGTTTTCCGCTCTCAACCCAAGTGATGCTGGGTAGCTGATTCTAACACACACACACACACACACACACATGTATATATATATACATATGTATACATATATATATATATATATATATGAGTGTATGTGTGTGTGTGTGTGCGTATATATATTTATACATTATATATATATATATATATATATATATATATATATATATATATATATATAGTTCAATGAGAAATCAAAACAAATAAAAGTTTTTGCTTTTATTTATTTAATTTATTATTGCTGAAAGCATTCATTATTGACGTAAAACAATTTACACAATTCTGGGAACGGATGAATGCTTTCACCAGAATTTCTCATTGAACTATCAACGCTCTATCACAGATATTGAGCACTCTTCTAATAACACACGTTGGTAGACTAGTGACGGAATCAGAATAAGAAGATCCGTATGTAAAAAAAAAAAAAAAGGGAAAAAGAACTTTCGGAAAACGAAATTCATTTTGCGGACCTTCTTTTTGATAAAATATACAATTTTCTCTCGTTGGACCCATAACAAAACAGTGTTCGGCTAGAAACCACAAGGTTCCTAGCTCGATACCGGCCCTCGCCAACTCAGCGTATGAGTAGCACAGGGATCTGTGCGGTAAAGTGAGGAGCTGATGGTAGGTGTGGCGCTCAACCTCAGATGCTAAAATAAACTCCTTGGTCTAGCGCAAGTGAAAAGGGGATAGACTCCCTCGCTGTCTGGCTGATACTGACATTAAGCCGCCCCGACGACTTTACTTACTTTATATATATATATATATATATATATATATATATATATATATATATATATATATGATAACTCGCCGGTACACCATTACCATCTCTTAAGCTTGTTGAATCTTCTCATTAAAGTTGAACTGTTGACAGTTCTGCTCCCTCTTCGTAAGCCATGCATGTCCAGTCACTTCTAAACGTGTCTATACACTCATACACACATCTACGTGGTAGTGCACTGTCCCGGTATTGTGAAAAAAACAATCGATGAATTTCAGCCCCTGACTGTCCTTCCAGACAGAGAAACCGGGTCACTTCCTTGGTGCATGCTGCTAGTGGCGTGGTCATGTTTACACTTTAAAGACAAAAAATGGCACGTTCAGGCTCAAACTTTGATCACATGACCCCAAAAGTGCCAATTATAAACACCCATGCAGAGAACGCAGTGTGACAATAATTAAAATACTTGTTTAGAACAAACATGTCAAACACACGGCCCTCAGCAAGCATAGGTGCGGCCCGCATGCAGACTGGGCTCTCATACACTTTTACAGTAACTTAGGTTTTTAAAAAAAAATTCCAACGATTTTTGTCTGAAAACAGTGGTTTATTTTTATTAAGGAAATTTGCTGTTAAGAGTCTATTCCCAACGCAGTTTCTCAGCTCTTTGATTTGGGGAAAGAGGAGGCTAATTTAGTCAATGAACGGGAGTGAGTCTTTCCTGTTACCTTCTCCTGTTTTAAATCAACGCATGGCTATAATTGAAAGTGAGAGTGACATTTGTATGTTTTATTATTTGAACTCAGTCAGTAATAGTCTCTTTATTCATTGGCTTATGTTTGATAATAAAGGAATTAATGAGATCAATCATCACTTTGTTCTGTTAATGTAGAAGCAGAATGTAAAGACTTAGTTGTCATGTGCGGCCCTCATGACAGACATTTGTAAACCATGCGGCCCTAATGTCATTCATATGTAATTCAAGTGACCCTGAGAGGCTACTCAGTTTGACATGCCTGGTATAGAACTGTGTTTTTTTTTATCTAAATAGATTATTGATGAATAATAGATATGGTTCAATACCATTTGGAATCTCTAAGGGTCCCCTTTGTGTTGAGCCTTGTCAATCTTGCAAATCCTGGGATGACACTGATACCAGGTTGTATAAGACCTTGCTCTTCCCTTGGTAATGGGTCAAGATACATGGGACTATATATATATATATATATATATATATATATATAGTTGTAGAAAAGTTTTTCTCTCTATCACGGTTTCGGTTTTCAAGGTACACCTTCCTCAGGAGAACTAAAAGATTTAGTTCTCCTGAAGAAGGTTATCTTGAACACCGAAACCGCGGTAGAGGGACAAATGTTTCTACAAGAATTAATGCTTTATATTTTACAAGATATATTATGCCCTTTTGGATTAACTACTTATGCTACTGCAATGAAAACGTGGTAGTAACTTTTTGATATATATATATATATATATATATATATATGGGAGAATATGTGCTTAATTGGAGTCGTACCTAATTTTGAAAATTAATTAATTAATAATGAATTAGGCGGGAATGCCTATTTAAATGTATGGCTAAACAAATCGAGAAAAATCAATCTCTGTATGTACATTTCGGCCCATTAGGCCTCATCAGCAGAGCTATAGATAGGAAGGCCGCCCTGTGCGTGATTTGAAACCGGACTGCCAAGCTGACAGGCCGATACCATAACCCCTACACCAAACGGACTTCTTAAATTTTACGATTTGTTTAGAGTAGGTTAATATTCCACTTCTAGTGACTTTTATTACACGACGATATGATAAGTTGTAAACACGGTGTGTTTGGAATGGCTTTTTGCCGACAATTTTTGGGAGAATATGTGTTTGCTTAATTGAAGTCGTACCTAATTTTGAAAATTAATTAATTAATAATTAATGAATTAGGCAGGCATACCTATTCAAATGTAAGGCTAAACAAATCGAGAAAATCAATCTCAGTATGTACATTTCGACTTATTAGGCCTCATCAGCATAGCTATAGACAGGAAGACCGCTTTGTATGTGATTCGAACACTGACTACAAAGCGGTCCTCCTGTTTATAGCTCTGCTGATGAAACCTAATAGGCCGAAATGTACATACAGAGATTGATTTATCTCGATTTGTTTAGCCTTACATTTGAATAAGCACATATTCTCCCAAAAATTGTCGGCTAAAAAGGCCATATCAAAATTGTTTATTTGTTTACTTATCATATATATATATATATATATATATATATATATATATATATATATATATATATAATATAAAAAGTGTTCAATTAATCAAAAATATAATGATGATAATAGTTGTAATAATGATAGTGGAAAAAGGGTTAAAGATATACCATGGTTTCGATCAACATGTTTTCATCAGGACCCTATCAGTTTAACAAAGTAATGCTATCGATTTAGTTAAATATAAGGCAGGGTCCTGATGAGATAATCGAAACCATGATAGACTTAGTCTTTTTCACTTGTACTATTACCATATATATATATATATATATATATATATATATATATATATATATATATATATATAAATTTAAAGGCAATTTACAATGCAATGGAATAGGTGTTGAAAATTATGTTCATTTACTTTTTTATTCCTAAATAGTTTCGGGATAAATCCCATCATCAGAGGTCATAGAAGTACTTATGTTTTTTTAGTACTTATCCCACGGCGCTGGCTTAATCGTTTGTTGTTATTAAGTTGAAGGAACGCCAGATATTTGAAATCTACGGGGTTTTCCGTGATGGCATGTCAGCCCGTTTGTGCGTGCGCTCGTGCAGTTTCTTCGAAATTCTTTAATTTTTTTTTTACTATAAATTAAGCCTCGCTCAGGCGTAGTGAAATAAGGTTTTGTTTTTATAGTTTGTTTGAAGAAAATATTTAGGAATAAAAAGGTAAATAAACATCATTTTCAATACCTATTCCATTGCATTGTCAATTGCCTTCAAATTTATATTTTACACATACATACAATACTTCAAACAAACTATAAAAACCCTTATTTATATACATACATATATATATATATATATAATGTTTAACATTATATATCTTATTATAATGGAGATTGTGTGTTTATCTGTCTGTAACCGAAACTATATTACTACTCAAGTCACAATTCCCTTTGTTATTTACATCACATTCTCCATGATTTTATTTATATTTAAACCTCAATTATTAATAAAAATTTTTTACATCATTAAGACAGTTGACCATATCTACATACTAATAACATGCAATTGTATTTATATATACAAAAATTAGCGGTTTGCAGTGTGAACAGGAAGGCTAATTTGCATATTGATATAAAAAATGTGATTTTAATAAATATGTGCTTAGTATTATTGATTTTTAATTGTTTGGTTTTATCTTGATGAATATGAGCAAAAATCTCTCCAATAAATCTTAAAAGAAATCTATTAACAATATTAACAGTAATTCTATTCATTACTTCCTAATTTAACTAAATAGTTAAATTATGAAAATTTAGCAATGAAAGACTGGAGTGAAGAAAAAGCAAGTTTTAGTTGTTTCCCCTCTGTTTCAAATCTTTTTATTGGCATCTTATTTAGTTTCATTAGACTTTCTAAGTTAACATAACATTTTATCACAATAAAACTTAAATGCTTGCACCCGGAGGGTGCATATATTTGCTAGTATATAATCGTTTTAACATTTCACCGATTTTTTCAAAACATAAACAAAACTCCGAGAAAAATGTTCAACATGTTATTGATAAATAATAACACTTTATTTTTATTTTATTTATTTTTTGTAATAATAAAAAAACTATTTTGTACCATAACCCCTAGAAAAAAACAAATATCCAAATCATAACGGTCTATCTTAATTTCTCAGCGTTCCAAATTTAAAAAATTCGATTTTCGAATATTTCCAAAAATCTCTGTTGTTTTTTCCCAACGAATTTTTTCAGTCAAATAAATGTTCACTCTGATGAAGGTCGATTCTTCTATGTGTGCGAAATATTTTCACACACATAAACTGACCGAAACACATGTGTAAGTGATATCCATTAATGTGATATCGATTAATGTGATATCGATTAAATTCATTTTATCCATCTATATTTCTTTTCTTTACTCATTTTTCCTCATATATATATATATATATGTGTGTGTGTGTGTGTGTGTGTGTCTGTGTCTGTGTGTGTGTGTGTGTGTGTGTTTGAGAGAGAGAGAGAAATAGGATAGAGCATACCCAGAATCAACGCTTGGTGTTTCCCACGTATGCGATCATCATTATACTTATATTAACAGCCACCAAGAGGTTTTGACTATATATATATATATATATATATATATATATATATATATATATATATAAATATGTATACATATATAATATATATATATATATATATATATATATATATATATATAAGTCGACGGGGCGGCCTAAAGTCGGTATCAGCCAGTCAGCGAGGGAGTCTATCCCCTTTTCAATAGCACTAGACCAAGGAGATTGTTTTTAGCATTGGAGCGCCACAACTACCATCAGCTCCTTACTTTACCGCACAGATCCCCGTGCTACTCATACGCTGAGTTGGCGGGGACCGGTATCGAACTAGAAACCTTGTGGTTTCTAGCTGAACGCTCTACCGACTGAACTATATATATATATATATATATAATCTGTGTGTGTGTGTGTGTGTGTATGTGGTATGTGTGTGTGTGTGTTAAGCCCTATTACCGATATATATATATATATATATATATATATATATATATGTGTGTGTGTGTGTGTGTGTGTGTGTGTGGTATGTGTGTGTGTGTGTGTTTAAGCCCTATTACCGATATTGAGTTCTCTTGATTTACAAATATAGCAAACTACATTATACACACACAGACACAGACACACACACACACACACACACATATATATATATATATATATATATAATATATATATATATATATATATATAGTTTATTAATGAATATTTAATTCGTTGTAAAAATCAAGAATACATTTAATAAACCTCATTGATTAATGACGTCTCTATGAAAATCTGAGTTAGATTTGCTTCAAAACAGCCCATGTTATTAGTGCATTAAAAATCCTGCAATTTGTATAACATAACACTAAGAAATAAAGGTTTACATATTAGATGGTGTGATAAATTTGCATACTGGTTTTAACAAAACCGATTTTAATAAACAATTACATGTTGTTATTGATCTCTAATATTATTGTTTTATTCTCCAACTTATTAATATTAATCCTATGAATGATTTTATATACAAATCAATTAGAATATAATTAAAATAGTGTAATCTTTTTATATGCGTTCTTCTTTGATTTCGTGTGTATTTCTAATTTCATATATTTCCTTAAACTAAAACTTAAATACCGGAGGGCGCATATTCTTGCCAGCATAAATAAGTGAGCCAAAACATGCAGAAAAATGTTCATCATAATTGATAGGTGTTTAATGTATCAATCAAACATATTGACCGGTAGAAATTTCGAAATGTCTATGTTTCCACGCAATTGTCCGTAGGCGTCACAATGACCTGAATATTTTGTTTGTTAAGTACTTTTCGATATTGAAAAGCAAGTCAGCACCATTTTCATTAACTTCCATATCTAAAAGGACGCTTGTTTTTATTTATTCATACCAAGAAATCTGTGTACACCAGTAATTGTTACAGCGAACGAACTATATTGGTTGGTTGTAAACTACATTATATATATATATAATATATATATATATATATATATATATATATATATATATATATATTATAATAAATGAAACCTCTGATGAACTTTATCAAGTAATAATTAAAAAAAAGTTAAAACTCAGCTAATGAATTTATTAGAAGAAAAAAAAAAGACACCTGTTTAAAAGACTAATGTTAAAAATGAAATTCCTTTCCAAAAAAACAGGAAGAGAGTAGTGAAAATACTCATATTATATTATATATATATATATATACATGAATATAAAATACATTTTAATTATCATCAGCCTGAAAAGATAAGAAAATAAACACGTTTGCATATGTGTTTTTTCTATATATATATATATATATATATATATATATATATATATATATATATATAAGGTTGTCAATGAGTATTTAATTTATTGTCAAAATCATGAATACATAGAATACATCTTATTGATTAATGATCTATATGAAAATCGGGCCGATTAGCTCAGTCGGTAGAGCGTTCGGTTAGAAACCACAAGGTTCCTAGTTCGATACCTGACCTCGCCAACTCAGCGTATGAGTAGCACAGGGTACAGTGTGGTAAAGTATGGTAGGTTTGGCGCCTCGCCTCAGACGCTAAAATAAACTCCTTGGTCTAACACTAGTGAAAAGGGGATAGACTCCCTTGCTGCATGACTGATACCGACATTAGGCCACCCAACGACTTATATGAAAATCGAAGTTAGATTTGCTTCAAAACAGCCGTGTTATTAGTTAAATAATTAAAATCCTGCAATCTGTATCAAATACCACTAAGAAATACAGGTTTACATAATATATGGTGTGGTAAATTTGCATACTGGTTTTACCAATTGGTTGGATTTTATCTCATTTCAATGCTTTTTCGGTTACTTTATTACGAAGACGTTTTGATTTATTCATTCTTAATGGATATTAATACTTTTTCAAAGTCAATTTTTAAACATATAATCTATTTTTTCTGACTTTTTGTTTTATTTATTTTTGTTGGGTATTCAATCTTTTTCGAACCCAATTTTTTTAAAACGCATTTTTTTATCTATTTGACTCATAGATGTGACCCTAGCTAGTACTACCGCTTCGGGTTAGGGTCCACCTGGGAGTAATACTGATGAAGGTGAACTCCATATTCCCCAGGGTTCCAAAATTAGAACTTCAACATTAGATGCAGGTTAACGCCATATCAAAGACACTAAGACCCTGTGACATCGCCTTCTAAAAGGAGAGTTTTTTTTTTTACAAAAAGGGCAAAGGGGTTGAAACAATTACATAGGTACTGAGCTTGACATGACAAGCCACTTCATCAGCGAAGGCCTATCTGGTCGCCCGTCTAGCCTAAGTAAGAGCCAAAGTGGAGTGCTATATTTGATGGTGGGTTCAGTCACCAAGAATCCGTCCTTAAGTATCAAGGGTCCCCACCCAGGGCCAATAGGTGACCTCATTTGTGAGGGGATTTTACCCCTCGTTAGATATACAGTCGGTGTATTCCACAGCCCCAACCGACAGGGTGACATTTTTCTGTTGCTTTTGTTGTCACAAGAAAGTTTAGACGATTCATTCCCATGACCCTCTTCAGGTTAATTTCTGTAATTGTGAAGAGTGATTATTGTATCAAGACTGAGCTACCTCTGTGATTCATTTGATCAATATTTTTGAGAAATCTCCTCCCTACTACAACAAGGCCTTACATGATACTGGATTTAAAGACAAAATTGTTGAATTATTTATGATATAAGGCATGGGGCAAATGGTTACTCCTAGATATAGACTCGTTGACTACCACGTGACCTGTGGTAGATTTCTGTTGTCCAATCACTGGCACTGCTGCTGCTGCTTCTGCTGTATTAATAGAGCCACAAATCTGAGTTATGTCATTGATACTTGGATTATCTCGGACGAAGGACTTACAAGGAATACGTTAACACTGGATTCTTACTGGCTTGCTTACTTATTCATTACATCTGGAACGAAGGATGGCTGCCAGATACTCAACAGACAATACATAGCAGACGTAACCATATAAAACAAATCCAAAAAAGGAAAATAAAAATTATCTGATTCAAACCTCTATATTCATTGAATGTTGGAAGTAATGTAAGAAGAAAATTCTTAGAACTAATATATAAACATTTCTCACCCCAACATAAATAGCATACAATCTTTAACAGAAATACAATAAAAATGCTCACTCCTGCGGGCCGGCCATCCATGTAATGCATAATAACAGTCAGACCTAAACCTAAAGACGACTCAACATGTTCATGTAGAATAAAAAAAAGACTGTCCGCTAAAATGAAGATGCTACATGAAATCTGTCATTTATAAAGCGACAATAACAACACCCCACAAGAAAGCAGCTGTACGACCACCTGCCCTCTATCACCCAAACCACCCGAGTGAGTGAACAATACATGGTGGACACGGCTCAAGAAGCAAGGAACGAACGCATAAGCAATATCCCCCTGTGCATGGACATGCCGATGAGAAACGTCTAGCAAAGACGTACATTGACTAGCTCTGCCCAGATACTGGATGCTGCTATGAGTACCTCCCGAGACCAATGAATGATAGGGGCGGTTGGTGATAGATTGTCATGGATATTCGAGCTACTAGTTCGACATGATGAGGATAAGTTGTTGTTACGAAATCGTTTGGTCTATTTCATACTAATGATCCTCTTTATCGTATAAATTAACATGAGCATGTGTGTGTGTGTGTGTGTGTGGAATTAAACAAAATACGCATCTCCTGTTTAACAATTTTATTTTTGATCTTTTTGAGTTTTCTGGCCAACTTTTTAAAATGCCTATAACACCTTTCTCATCAATTCTTCTCCTTCCAGCCTCCACATTAATATAATTTTTTCACCCCTGATGATGGCCCTTCAAAGTGCCGAAAGTAGTCGGGACCTGAACCTTGGTAGACTTATCCACGAATTCCACCCAAATATTAAAAAGTTGGCCAGAAAACTCGAAAAGATCAAAAATAAAATTGTTAAACAGGAGATGTGTCTTTTGTTTAATTCTACATGTATAAATGAAAGAATGCTGCCCAAATATACACACATACACACTCTCTCTCACACACACACATACACACACACACATTCATATATATATATATATATATATATATATATATATATATATATATAGTCCTTTTTTAGTATTGGAGAATTGAAAATAAAGTGGTCGGTTACGTGTCTAAGAGCTGTATTCATTTGTTAACAGGCGCGTTGTTTTGAAGGGTGGCTAACATGCTGCTTGGAAACCAATGGTAACAATGGCACCTTAAATGTGCTGTACACTATAATATATATATATATATATATATGCAGAGTTGTGGTGTATGTGCACGTGTATTCAAATAACAAATGAAATTAGAGATTAATTTAACACGTAAAGTGTGTGTCGATTCCCGAGAAATGATTTTTGCGTTAATCGACATCACGAATATTGAGAAAAAGGGGAGTATAATTCCATTCATCAGAATTACCCCGAAGCCGTTGCAATTTCTTACAAAGAATGATTAGAATTACTTTTTGTTTTGTTTTTTCTTCTAGCGCAACAATTTGCCTCCGCTCTATCAATTAATCGACAGTTCCGTTCTTGTCATGATCTTTTCATAATATATATATTTTTTCCTAGTATTGGAGAATTGAAAATAAAGTGATCGATTACTGATGCAAGTGCTCCTTTGAAACCAATTAACAATCGGACCTTAAATGTATTGTACCCTATAGCAAATATATGTATATATATATGGCTCTGTGCGCGTGTGTGTGCGCGCGTGTGTGTGCATTTTGTGTGTAGGTACGTGTGTGTGTTATTGATCAGCAATTCACATAAAGCACATATTTCTGAAAATAAGATATATGTGTCAACGTTAATAAAATTTAATTTCGAATCCAGTGCTAATGTACTTAGATGTACTTTAGCTACTGGTGCTATCTATAGAACACCATTTACAAAATAAAAAAAACATCTATTACATAATACCAGCGTAAACAGAAAGCTAAAAATGTTGTATTGTTTTTGCAATATAAACATACCGCGATGACCCTTGACAAGACCGAAAGTACTTGGGAACAAAGTAGATATAGCAATTCCAGCCGGACATTGTAACATTCATTCGGTGTCTTGAAAGAATTTGGATTCTTAATTAACAATATATATAGGTATTCCCGCCTAATTCATTATTAATTAATTAATTTTCAAAATTAGGTACGACTCCAATTAAACACTTATTCTCCAAAAAATTATCGGCAAAAAGCCATTCTAAACAAACCTTGTTTACAACTTACCACATCGTCGTGTAATAAAAGTCACTAGAAGAGGAATGTTAACCTACTCTAAACAAATCATAAAATCTAAGAAGTTCGTTTGGTGTTGGGGTTATGGGATCGGCCTGTCAGCTTGGCAGTCCGGTTTCAAATCACGCACAGGGCGGTCTTCCGATCTATAGCTCTGCTGATGAGGCCTAATAGGCCGAAATGTACATACAGAGATTGATTTTTCTCGATTTGTTTAGCCATACATTTAATAGGTATTCCCGCCTAATTCATTATTAATTAATTAATTTTCAAAATTAGGTACGACTCCAATTAAACACTTATTCTCCAAAAAATTATCGGCAAAAAGCCATTCTAAACAAACCATATATATATATATATATATATATATATATATATATATATATACTTTGGTGCGGTACCAAGGTTCTTGGTACAAGGTGATTCTAGGCTGGTCCTAGTTCTCTACCAGTAGTTTGTTGTAGAGTTCAGGTTCCGTGTGAGAGCTCAATGTTTAATTATTGTAAACAGAGCAAAGTTATTTGTAAAAAAAAAAAGGTCTTAAATACCATGGGTATCGTGGTTATGGACCATTTCCACTCTTGAGTATGCCCCCGAGCTTTTTCAGACCACTGAAATTTTTTATTTAGACATTTGGCCATGTACCTGTCAAAATAAAGATATCAGTGGTCTGAAGAAGCTCGTGGGCATACTCATATTATATATATATATATATATATATATATATCCTTGCCATGTACGCCACCCAGTCTGTTGGGACGATGAAATACGCCAACTGGTCCTCTGCAGGGAGTAAGATTCCCCACGCCCAATGGGACCACCTTTTGACCGTGGATAGTGACTTGAGAATTTTAAAGACGGAATGTCATACCCAATTATGACTGTTACTTGGGCTAGGTTCGGATGGAGAGGCCCTCTAGCACCTGTATGATTGTCTCTACCATACTGTTTTTATACCAAAACCCGAACCCTAGAAAGCGGTGGCTGAGAGTGTCCTGGGCATTTAGTTGTGAGGTTCTAATTCTAGAGCTCTGGAGAGTGTGGAACTTCTCTTCATTGCCATTACTCCCAGGTCCACTCTGACCCGGTGTGGTAGTACCCGTTAGGGTCCCATCTGTGGTTTGAATAGATCAAAAATGAGTTTTAAACAATTTTGAATACCTAAGAAGTATGAAGAAAAAAAAACGTCTTCGGCATAAAATAACCCAACAATGGTTGACATGCCGTAAAACCCAACCAACCAACCAACCAACCAACCAACATATGCGCATCTTCAAATGCTTAGTGTAATTGGTACCGTCGTAGCAATCAGACGCGATAAGACGAGTCAACATTCTGGGATGAGGCTGTTTACATTTCCCATAGCGCTAATAATATTGGGAAAGGTATGAATCCAACTATTCCCCCTCCAGTTATGCGTAAATATTAGAGTTGACTGGGCTCTTTAACCTTGGTTAGGTTACCAGATTAGGAGAAGGAAATCTCTGAATTTAAACCTGTTAAACTCCGATTAAGAAATCGACCCTGTGTCATATCCTGCTCGTGTGGAGTGATTTGTATATATATATATATATATGGTAAGTTGTAAACACGGTTTGTTTAGAATGGCTTTTTGCCGATAATTTTTTGGAGAATAAGTGCTTAATTGGAGTCGTACCTAATTTTGAAA
>CM042155.1:4895319-4902819 GCA_023376005.1 Doryteuthis pealeii
TCTTGCCAATTCGACGGTAATTGGACTTAGTATTCTATATAGTACAAGTTAAAAGCGTGGAAAGGGTAACCCGAAGTCCATCTTTTTTAGACCTTATTTTACCGATTAGATTTTTGAGGGTTTTTTTTTGTGCTTGCCCCTGTGCCTGATCTTGTATGCGCCTCACTGCTACTTTCAGTCTTGGCCTGGTGTCAGAATTTATGTTAAAAACTAAAATAAAATAAAAAAACAATTTAAAATAAAAAGAATCTTCCAAGGGTTCCGTGACGTCTCAGTTGCTGCCTTCGTCCTTAGGAAGGTTGTTTGCCATTTACATTACTGTCAACACTGTTGAAATTGCATTACCCTCCACCTAACTGTGCTCATATTCACAGTCAGTGTACGTTGAAATTCAATGAGTGGAGGGGAATTCAGAGATACACTGTTAACCTAAGCGTCGTCATACATTTTACATCCTTGTTGTGGACCAGCCTAGCTTACCTTTCGGAGAGAGTAAATAAGCTGGTCTAAGACTTATTGTACACTCCTGTTTTGGAACACTGGAGGGATCACTGAAACTGCGAAAATTACGGAAACATTGCGCGAACCGTATATCTCGATGTTTTAACACTCAGTTGTGAGTTACTCTATGTCTGGCGCAAACTGTATTTGTCTGTACTAGTATACTGAATATTCTATGATCCAGAATACAACTCTCTCTCTCTCTCTCTCTCTCTCTCTCTCTCTCTCTCTCTCTCTCTCTCTCTCTCTCTCTCTCTCCGCTGTGGACTAGCCTATCCTACCTTTCGTAGGAAGTAAATGAGCTGGTCCAATACTATTTGTACACTGCTGTGTACATCAGGGTGATTACTGAGTCGGCAAAGCACCCCCCCCCGCGTTGATCCCAGGGTGCTATCCACCCAGGAAATACCTGCCTCCAAGATTTAAAGGGGCAGAGCTGGGTTTATTGCCCAGCGCCTGAGGCGCCCCCTTGAGATACGGGATCAAAGCTTTTTTTGTTGAGCTTCGGCTTGTGAGAGACAAATACATGAGACTGCAAAGACCTATCGGGGCCTGTTCCAGAGTACTTCAGCCTCTGGAGCGGCTAAGTAAAATTAACAACGTTGATCTCAGGTGGTTAATCCCCCAGGCAATACCTGCCCCCTTGATTTAAATGGGCAGGGTTGTGTATATTCCCCAGTGCCTTAGGCGCCCTTCCTTGAGAGGGAATGCTGTCTACCTCGAAGTTTTAGCACTGTTGCGAGTTACTCTATGTCAGGCGTAAACTTCATTTGGATGTACTAGTATACATCCGATCTCACTGACAAGCTAAAGCGACAATTCTTCCAGGCTGTGGTTATATCAGTACTGCTGTATGGTTACACCACCTGGACCCTAACAAAGCACTTTGAGAATAAGCTAGATGGGAGCTGCACAAGAATGTTGCGTGCAGCCCTTAACAAGTCGTGGAAGCTGCACCCCACAAAGAAGTAACTATATGGTCACCTGGCCCCATCTCACAAACCATCCAGGTGAGACGGACGGCATGCAGGACACTGCTGGAGAAGCGGGGACGAGCTCATAAGCGACCTTATCCTGTGGAAGCCAACACATGGACATGCTAACGTAGGACGCCCACTAAAAACCTACATTGACCAACTATGCAAGGATTCTGGATGCTGCGCAGAGGACCTCCTAGGGGCAATGAGTAATTGGGAAGGTTGGCGAGATATTGTCATGGATATCCGTGCTCCTTGCACGACATGATCATGATGAATATACTGAATATTGTACATGCAATAATCCTAAAGTATATTCAACAACAATAGGGCCGGGTAGAGGAACCGCAAGGTTCTTAGTTCGATACCAGCCCTCGCCAACTCTATGAGTAGCACAGGGATCTGTGCGGTAAAGTAAGGAGCTGCTGGTAGGTGTGGCACTCCACCTCAGACGCAAAAACAATATCCTTGGTCTAGCACTAGTGAAAAGGGGATAGACTCCCTCGCTGCATGGCTGATACCGACATTAGGCCGGCCCGACGACTTATAATCAACAAGGAATATAAGAATTGGTTTGACAGTAGACGTTTTAGTTTGGTTTCCTTAACGGGTATAAACTCATACTGTTATATACCCATTATAAGACATCGGGTATATATATTGGTGACGTGTAGTCTAATGGTTAGAGACGTAGGGAAATGGACGAAGCTGTTTGCATTTCACATCGCGCTAATACCCTTGGGAAAGGTATGAATCCAATTCTCCCTCAATCTATGGGTAAAATAGCAAGGGTAGTCTAGGAGAAGGAAAACTCTGAATTCAAACCTGTTAAACTCCGCTTAAGAAATTGATCTTGTGTCGCATCCTGCTCGTGCAGAGACGTTTGGTAAATATATATATTGGAGAGACAGACAGACAGACAGACAGAGTAGATGATGGATTATGGTCTTACTTGTTAACTTCTACTTGTTCACTCGGTGCTTACTGCTTCTAACTCAGCCACTATCTTTTTCAGGTTGACTTCTCTTCGGGGCTTTTTGTTCAAAGTTGTTTCTTCTTCTTTTCCGTGTTGGACGGGTTATTTCTTGTTTGAATTAATTAATTAACAAGACTTGGGTGTTTTCTGTTAAATATCTATTTTACAACTCAGCCCATGCTGATTCCGCCACGGCAAGGCCGACAGCAGAGCAAAGTCCACTCACTCTGAATTCTCTGTCGCATCTGATCTAAAACTAATCGCAAGTTTTCTAAGGTGAAGTTGGGGGTCATCGTCGTGCCAATCATAACCCCAACGGCTATAGAAAATTCCCCATCTCCGATTTTAAATCTAACGAATCTTATACAAATATTCTAATTACAGGCTCGTACATAAATCATAAGCTGCTTATGAAATTATGTAACAATACGTATATACCGTCTATGTAAAGATAGGCCTACATAACACAATTAGATTAAGCGTTCGTTACGTTATTTTCCTGCTACTTGATTCTGTCATTACTACTTCTTCTCTTCACCCTCCCAGACTGAAACGTCTTCTCTTTCCTCATCCATTGTAAATAGGACACAAGGTGTTCGATTATTCATTTTTATTGAAATCTAATTAGCCAGATTTTTTAATAGATAGAGTTTAACGTCATTCCCAGGACATGTAGACCCGCAGCCACCACCTTCTAGCACCCATATGATAAAAAGGGGTTGGGGCTTGCCATAAGGGTAATAGGGTTTGGGAAATCATATAGGTGCTAGGGCTTGACGTGACCAGCCGATTGAACGGAGGGGCCTCTCCGACCGCCCGTCTAGCCCAAAATAGGGCCAAAGTGGAGTATTGCATGTCATGAACTGCTCATCCATCTGGGCTCTATCCTTAAGCATCACGGGTCGCCACCCACGGCCAACAGGTGGCCCCATTGGGGGGAGTCTTACCCCTCTGCAGAGGTGCAGTCTGCGCATTCTAAAGCCCCAGCCGACAGGGCGGCATTGTATTTGTATTGTATTGTATAATTTTGTCTTGCTATGATAAAAGCCTCTGTTTTGTTTATAAGCCTTGTTGTGTGTCGTTATCTATTCTTTACAAAATCTGACTCTGTTTTCTTATAAATAAGGTATCACCTAAAATCATTGCACATTATGGAGTATTCATTTGACAATCATCGTGTCCTTTCCACAGATGCTGGCACTTAATTTTAACAGAATATGAAATGTCACTGAAAATATGTTCATCTAGCTTCAAACAGAAACTACAGTAATAAAATATTTATTTTGACATCCAATTATTTCTATTTGTTTTTTCCTTTACTGAAATTGAAATAACGTACACGAAATTTAACATTTCAACTAATGCTTAGTAAATGTTTCTAGGTAATCTTACACGTTCTTAATTCTTACGATATGAAAGAAATCGGATCCTTTTCAAGGCCACGCCACAGATCGTTGAACCCCGCACAAGTCGAAGATAGAACGGAGTGAAAATTAGTACTGACAGCTCGACCAATGCTACAGCCAACTTTAATTAGAGTCTAGTAGTTTTCTTTAAACGTGAATACTGAGATTCGTTTTGTAATTGCTGTGTCATATATTTCAATAAAAAAAATGTTGGTTCTTTCTCCAATATTAAATTTTAATGCATGTAAAAAAAAAAAATTAAATTAAAAAAAACATCAACATTAAAAAACCCACACTATCTTATTAAAAGACGCTGGGCGTTTTTTCTGTTCTTTTTTATGAATATTGCTAATTAAATATCTGCACGATGTTGTTATTATTCACATTGAATTTGGCGCAAAAGATGATAATGATCAACAACAATGTTTAACTGTGTTATGCATGCATATGAAATGCATGGGCATCTATAGATAGATTATCCATCGTATGGAAACCTAATCTCACCGATAAGATAAAGCGAGTATTCTTCCAAGCTTTATCAGAACTACTCTATGGCTGCACCACCTGGACCCTAACGAAGCTTTTCAAAGAATTTAAAATGGGAGCATTGGCCTCTATGTAAACTCTAATTCAAGTATTATTTCAGTGAATTATTTCACGTACCCAGAAAGTTATTCGATCCAATTAAAGAAAAAGGCATCACACTAAAAATGGCAAATCATTTGCATAGACTATTACAGATGTAATGGGGCCGATTTAGCTCAGTCGGTGGAGTGTTCGGCTAGGAATCACAAGGTTCTTGGTTCGATACCGGCCCTCGCCAACTCAGCGTATGAGTAGCACAGGGGTCTGTGCGGTAAAGTAAGGAGCTGATGGTAGGTGTGGCACTCCACCTCAGATGCTAAAATAATCTCGTTGGAACTAGCGCTAGTGAAAAGGGGATAGACATCCTCGCTGTATGGCTGATACCGATATTAGGCCGCCCCGACGACTTTACTTTTACTTATTACAGATGTGGACTACGCGGAAGATCGGACGATTCTTGGAGATATACCTGCTTAAGCAGGATCGCTGTTGTATAGCCTACAGAAAGCAGCAAGAGACATTTATCTATATATGAACTCTAAAATTCAGCCCTGTCAACTGGGACTTTAGAATACACCGAATGTGCCTCAGCAGTGGTAACCCATCAAAGGAGCCACCTGTTGGTAATCAGTGATGCTTAAGCATAGGACCCTGGTGGCTGAGCTCTCCATGACATGCGGCTCTTCACTTAGTCCCTTACTTAGGCTACACGGGTGGTCGTTAAGAGAACCTCAGATCAATCGGATGGTCACGTCAAGCCCTAGAACCTATATCATTATCCCAGACCTATTGCCCTTGAGGCAAGCTCCATCCTTATCATATATGTGCTAGAAGGCGGTGATTGAGGGTGATTAATGTTCTGTGTATGAGGTTAAACTCTATCTGATAGAGAAGTTCCAATTCAGGAGCTCTGAGGAACGTGGAGTACCCCTTCATTACCATTACTCCCAAGCCAACTCGGAGTCGGAGTTGTAGTGTCTGTTAGGGTCACATCTATGGGTTAAATAGAGAATGAATTGAGTACCATCAAGAATGAACAAAGCAAAACGTCTTCGGCATAAAATAACCCAGCAAGGGCTGACATGTCGTAAAATCCATAGTAGTGTGATCCCAATGCTTCCACGATAGTCCAGTCGGTAGAGCATTTGGCTGGAAACCACAAGGTTCCTAGTTCGAAACCGGCTCTCGCCAACTCAGCGTATGAGTGGAACAAGGACATGTGCGGTAAGGTAAGGAGCTGATGGTAGGTGTGGCGCTCCACCTCAGACGCAAAAACCATCTCCTTGGTCTAGCGCTAGTGAAAAGGGATAGACTCCCTCGCTGCTAGGCTGATACCGACTTTAGGCCACTCCGATGACTTTACTTACTATACTGCATGAGGCGAGTATTTATTTTGTGTCTCTTACTTTGACAGTGAATTGAATAGAGATTCGTGTTTATTTCTCTGTGGTAATAGATATAGTAAAAACAATGCCTTTCTACGGCCAGTTGATGAGATATCTGTCATGAAAGCTCATTGATATGCAGTAAAACCAATCAACTGGGTATTGTTTCAAGAAAATTCAATATCAACAGTGAAAGCAACCAAAGCAATGATTGGACCTGGAGCAGCTGATAAAATCTTTCCCAGATATGACGACAGGCAGAAATACCTCCAATGGTATTGTTGTGATGTGTACTTTCGTACGTTCTTCTTCTTCTTCTTCTTCTTCTTCTTCTTCTTCTTCTTCTTCTTCTTGTAGTGTAGTAGTAGTAGTAGTAGTAGTACTTCGCTTCATGTAGCTTAGTCACTTATGTCGTCGAACTATCTTTATATATCTACCGCTGTAGTAGATATATGCCAATTAGATAACACGCCATTGGCTATCTCACTACAGGTATATTACTCATATAATTAGCAAGAAAATGTTACTATTCATATGTTTCTTAGGTATAAGTATTCAGTATAGAATATTTTCCCAATGACAAAAAAATCTCCAATGGTATATTACTCATATAAAAAAAAGTAAAGTCGTCGGCGCAGCCTAATGTTGGTATCAGCTATACAGAGAGGGAGTCTATCCCCTTTTCACTAGCGCTAGACCAACGAGATTATTTTAGTATCTGAGGTGGAGCGTCACACCTACCATCAGCTCCTCACCTTACCACACAGATCCCTGTGCTACTCATACACTGAGTGGGCGAAGGCTGGTATCGAACCAAGAACCTTGTGATTCCTAACTGAACACTCTACCGACTGAGCTAAAATATTTATATTCATATGTTTCTTTGGTTTAAGTATTCAGTATATAATATTTTCCCAATATGACGACAGACAAAAAATATCTCCAATGGTATATTACTCATATAATTAGCCAGAGGATATTTCTATTCATATTTTTCTTTGGTTTAAGTATTTGCAAAATACTAGTAATTAGTGTTTACACTATTGCTTTCCTATTTTACTGTAAAGGAAAATGTAAATTCGCACTATTATGAACAAATTAGAAAGAAAACCCCCAAAAGAGAAGTTATATGACCACCTACCTCCCATCTCACAAAACATCTGAGTAAGAGGAACAAGATTTGCTGAACGATGCTAGTGTTGCAAGGGTGATCTCATAAACACGGTTCTTTTATGGGATCCAAAATATGGAAACGCCAGTGTTGAATAGCCACTAAAAACTTAATCTGCTCTGTGAAGACACTCGATGTCATGTAGAGGACTAAGAAAGCGTGATAGCCGACAGAGATGGAGATAGAGAAAGAGAGAGAGAAAGAGAGAGAGAGAGAGAGAGAGAGTGAGAAGGAGAGAGAGAGGGAGAGAGTACAGGGAATCCATGCTATCATCATGACTTTATGATGAGGATGAAGTTATTCATTATCAAGTAACAATATATCAAATTGCTTTGTAAATATTTTAACTTTTGAAATTATGAAGAAAATATTTTTGCTAATCATATGAGAATGGTTTCGCCTATTTTTATAAATGATGCTTGATAGTTTTGTATTTGATTACTTCGATAATGGACGAATATATATATTTATTTTTCAATAATGGTCTTATATATATATA